>JAMXBD010001695.1:0-308734 GCA_024138025.1 Combretum micranthum | reverse complement strand
TTTACGAATCGTTAACCGGTCCATGGCCTTATATTTTGAACATAACTGTAATGATCGGTGTTTTAGTATCGCGATCCTTAACCGGTCCATTATAAACGGTTAACCCCTTAACAGTTAACCGTTTTGTTAGGTTAAGTTTTTCGATTTTCGTTTTTAACCATTTAATGTAATGGTTTTAATAAATCAAATTGATAATTTCAACAAACCTTTTTTTTATCTTTTATCATAGAGTTTTTCTTTAAATTATTATATATATAATACAATAGCTAAAAAAAGAAAAATCAAATTAAGGAAAATGAGAAAAACAAGCCTTTAATGTATCATCATCAACAAAAATCAAATTAATCAATTACCACACTCAACTCTCATCAAACATAGGAAATAATACTTTAATCAAAATCCAAAGAACATTATATATGGAAATTATATGTATATGTAAATCATATGTGTATCTATATATTTATAAAAAATAATATATATATGTAAATTATACATATAATTTATTTATAAATAATGAAAACAGTTAACCATTAATCGTCGGTTTTTTATGGTTACAAACCGAAACCGAAACCGAAAACCAAAAAAAATAAAAACCATGATCCTAAACCGAAACTGATGGACCAGTTAACCACATTTTTTGGATTGGTTTTTTGGTTTCGGTTCGGTTTTTCAGTTTCATCAATTTTTTTGCACACCCCTACTTTGGACCAACCTTAGCATCATGGTAGTTAAATGTTCATATATAGTAAAAACATTTGCCAAAGAAGCCACATAATCTTTTGGGTATGGAGTGAAGGTATCTAGTTGAATTAAAGGATAGGTAGACTGTTTAATGTGATTTATCTTAGCAGAAACATTTGCTTGAACCATATGAACAAAATTCTTAAGCCATTCTAGAGACTTCTTAATTCGAGTAGAGTGACATGTTTGAACATAACTAGGATCAGTACAGGAAGAAGTTCCTGGTATTTGAATTGGACATTCTAGAGATGTGGGCAAAACAAATGGTATATGGGTATCATGGTCTGAAGTGTGTGGCATCATATCAGGAAAAAGAGGACAATCTATATGACTTGGAATAGGACTAGATGAGGTAGATGAAAAAGGAAAAATGTCCTCATGAAATCATGCATCTTGACTCACAAAAACATAAGGAGAATCAAGATCATAGAGTTTGTGCCCCTTTTGTCCATAAGGATATCCTAGGAATACACATTGTCTACTTCTTGGATCAAATTTATCTTGTTTATGAATCATAGTATTAGCATAACTTAGGTTACCTTTAACCTTCAAATCTTGATAAGAAGTTTTTTCTTTTTTCTTATATAACATTTCATATGGTGACTTCCAATGAAAAATTTTGAGTGGCATCTTGTCAAAAAGATGAGTGACTGCTAATATGTATTCAGTTTGTCCCATCTTTATAATCAAGAAGTGGAGTTGAATTGATTATAACAAAAATTTAAAATTTTAGCCTTTAAAAAAATTATTCCCTTTGTTCAAATTATGAGAACAAGTTATGCAAACAACTTATCGGAAATTAAAAGAGTAGAGAAGAATAGCTAAATCAGTGATATATGTTTAACTTTCACAAACATAGTGGCAGTCTTCTTAGTATCAAAAGGTATCCCATATATCCTTAATAGTTGCGCATGATGAGATGAGATAAAATTATGATGCTGCAATGGTAGTTAACAACAAGTTTTTGGCTTTATTGTTCTTTTCAATTTTTTTCTTTTCCTCATCAGAAAGTATTGATTCTCCATTAAGATGAATGATAAAGTCATGCAAAAATATATAATTTGGAGGAGTTTTGAGCAAAAATTGGACAAGAAATGAACAAAGGCTGGCCAAATCAAGATGTAGGCTACCAGCGTTATATCGGCCCCGTATGTGTATAGAATCAAATTTTTAAAAGTTGAATTCAAAACAGCCGACCTTCAAGAAAACTTCATTAGCCTTTCGTATTTTGAAGGTACACCGGCTATTGGGAATTTTACGCTGCCAACCTTGGACCGGCATTGCACACTAACAGAAGCAAAAACATTAGAGTAGGCTTCTATACTGTCAACCTTTAGCCGGCTTATGTCTTACACTACCATGTAAACCACCGACATAGACTCTGTAACCGCCAGTATACATTGTGCCTAATGGAATTTTTCAGCTTTTGCTATAAAACTCCTAAGGTTGTTTTGTTTGAGATATATACGAATTTCCTTCAAATATCCATCATATCTAAAGTAGAATATAGATCCTATATTAGATTTGTGAGAGAGTTTTTCCGAATTCACATTTATCGATTGAGAAATCTTGTAATCATTTTGAAGGATTGAAGTCAAGTTTGTTGAAGTTTTGTAACAAGGATATAATTTGTGATTGAAATTGGTGATATCTAACCTATTATCTTTATGCAATTTCAACTTATGATTGTGGTTTTAAAGATGAATTCTCTTGTTGTAATTACTTTGATTTGTGATTATTTGAATCAATCCATGTTGTTCTAATCTTTTCTTATGGGAATATGATGAAACCCTAAGATTACTAAGATGATGATTATAGTTATGTTATAGAATTGCTAGATTTTTGGAATATTCATGTTGTAATCCCTACCATATATCATGGTTCTTGTTTGAACTAGGTTTATAGGAATCTTGAAAACTCGAAAGGGGAATTAGGGTTCATAAGGAATTCCTAAATTTAGGTTAAATAACAATTATGGAAGCAGCGATATTTAATCTGATTTAGAAATTATCCTTAGAGATTCATGCAACGTTTTGGATTAGTTTCTCACTAAAGGATTAGAAGAAATTGATTTAAGGCATTAGTTAATCATAGAATTAGATGATTCATGATTGGGAATTAGATTCCACTATTAATTTGTGTAGCGAAAGCTAATGGATTAATTGGTAGTTTTAAAGATTTTAAAACTTGTAAAAGGATTAATGTCTTTGATAATTTCATATGAATATCCACAAAGCTAATAGTTATTATAACATGATAGCAATTTGCTTAGTGAAACTAGGGGTGAATCTGTTTTTCCCACACTCAATTGATATATTTCTCTTAAACACTCTCTCTGCTCTTAGTGATAATCATAATATAGGTTTTTCAGTACTTAATTAGTTAATTATCTCTCTATCTGATTGCCTGGATAATAATAGAATCTAATACCTGTTTAGTAGTTAAGCAATCATTGTGGGATCAATACTTTATTCATCATTATATTACTTGATCTGACTTAGTATACTTGCTGGAAGAATTCGCTCTCTATTTTTATCTATAGTTTTACAATAGATTAATGAATCACATGATCACTAATGGATATCACTTGCTAAGAATTATAATCATTAGCCTTTACATATGTCTCCATGCATATTTTCTAATAAGGAAAATTTGAACTATCAAACAAAGGAGCATAATTGATTGTAACATTGTTCTCAACCATGTTGTTTGGATCATTTAATTTGATAAAAGAGTTATGTTCTGATACTAATTGTTGGTCTAACTTTTATAATCAAGAAGGGAGGTTGAATTAATTATAACAAAAATTTAAATTTTTAGCCTTTTAAAAAATTATTCCCTTCATTCAAAGTATGAGAATAAGTTATGCAAACAAATAAACTAAAACTTGTAGAAATAAAAAGAGTAGAGAATAATAGCTAAGTCAACGATATATAGTGGCTCTGCTTTGGCTTCAATCCATTCTTTTAACTCCAAGTCTAGGACCTTGTAATTCACACAGGTATGTTCCATTAATCCAATTAAAACTTATTTACAAGTACTTCACAATTCAACTTTACTCAATCTCCCTATCTTTACCCCAGCTAGTACTGATTATAGAGCTTTTACTTGCAATACAAATCAATGGAATGACACACCATAGTTCCTCCACTAATCAAGCAAGAAAGAAATATCAAATTAATTTCCAGCAAGTATATGAGTGCACAAAATTCGGATCAGAATTTGCAAGTAAGAGCAGCTTCTAATTTGTTGTAGTTCCTCTTTTTTTTTTTTTATCTTTTTGAATTCTTTGAATATATAAGCTTCTTGTCTTTAATGTTCAAAAAGTTATGTTGCTATTTGTTGAATATTTCTCTCCTCTAATATCTCGAATGTTATTTTGAACTTCTTATCTTGAAATTGAATTTGTATTTGAATTCAATTTGAATGTAACAAATTGATTCTTGATATTTATCCTCAAACCACCCTTTATTTATGCTGAAGAAATCATCCAACTCTGTCTCTAATTTAGTATAAACTAATCTTTAACAATCCTCTTCATATCCCATAAAAATAAGAAGGTTTTATCTTCAAGCTCTTTAACATTAACTTGATCCTCTTGATAAATTATGCCTCTAATTTTCAAGTCTTCAAGTCTTCTCAATCAGAACATAAAAGGTAGTTGAAGCCTTCATCATACTGATATAAAATTGCAGCAGCAATAATTAGGTCTATAAAACTCAAATTTGTAGAAATCCTCATGAAGTATAAACTTTAATGATTTTGATCATCTTAATTTAATCCTCGTGGATTATAATTCAACTTAATGGAACATATGAATACATTACCCAAATGTATTCATCTTTTCGATTTGTGCCTTGAAAAATCTTTAAAACTTAATTCAAATTAAGCCGTGAATAATCTATGCTTGAATCGTGATCTCAAGACTATTATATTTCTTCATTCTAGAGTTCCTTCTGGGTTGTCCTTTTTTAGTTTAAAAATTACTAAACATTGCACATTCTAGACAAGCCTCTAGCTAAATTAATACTATTCATCTGTTATTAAAATATGCATGCTTAATAATTCAATCAGTTTTCTTTGATTTATATTGTTATCATCAAAGCTTTCTTTGGAGAATAACACATTCATCCCAAAAGAATTTTGGCAAATGAGCATGAAATCTCAAGGCTCTTGCGTTTCAAGAATATGTCTGTGCTTTCTTTCTACTATACCATTTTATTAAGGATTATAGATGATACCCTTTTAATGAAAATACCCAAATTGTGAAATAATGTTTAACATTGGCATGAAATAAACTTTGAACCATTGCCTGTTCTAATGGTATTGGGAGTTTAATTAAAGTGATTTTGGACAAATTAGAGAAATAAAATGATATAGGTACAGTATGGCTGTTGTGTCCATCAAGTACAACTAGTATGGTCATCTATTATAGTTAACAAAATTTTTTCACTAAAAATAGAAGATATATTAAAAGTACCCCATATATCCATATGTAACAACTCAAAGGGTACAAAAGAACAACTAGTGCTTGAAATAAAAGGGAGTTTATGAAATTTGGATAACATGCAAGCATCACAAACAAAGTTAGGTTTTTCACAACTTAGAATTTCAACAAGATGAGACAAAGAATTCAAAGAAATATTTCCAAGCCTCTTATGTAAGAGTTCAAAAGACATTGAGGCAGAATTTCTATTTGAAACATCTGTATTTATAGTACGGATATTAAGAATGGAAATACAAGAATTAGAACCTCCATTTTGACCCTTGGAATGAAGAACATATGGTCTATAAAATGCTTCAGTCGAAAGAATGGTTTCTCTAGTAATCTGATCCTGGAAAATAAAAAGGTTTGGTTCGAAGATAATTATCAATAATTGTTGAAAGAAGGCAACTAACATGATGAAGGGTTATCCAGTCATGGATTTTAACACCTCCAACGATATTAATATGTTTCTCTCATCCATCTGGCAATGTGATTTTAATAAGTGAAGGTAATGTATGTTAATTGTGTAAAATTGAGGAATAAGGTGTTATGTGGTCTAAATCTCCTGTATCTACAATCCATTTATCAACTAATCTACCAATTTTTGAAGCCAAGGAAAGAGTGTTACCAATAAAATTCACAATACTCGTACTAGCTATTGATGTGTGTTTCAAAGCTTCCAAAACTTCTTAGCATATCTTGGATACCAATTCATTGTCTGTGTTGTTGCTTGATGACTTTCCTACATTTCAATGAACAACAGAATTTGTGACATAATCAAGTGGATAGTCTAAAGTTTTAGCCGCAATAGCTACCTATGGACCACTAATTTGGCTCTGCTTAATACTTTTAAACCATTATGAAAATCCAACGATTTCAAAGTACCTCTCTTTTGTGTGTCCTAACTTTTTGCAATGATTACATTATAACCTTCCTCTTCTATCTCTCTATTAACTACAAAAGTCTTTGACATATTTTTGGCTAAAAACGTTGCATTTGTGACCTTAGAACCACCTATAATTTTTTGTCATCACTTGTGTTGTTCTACTCGATAAATCAAGTAATAAGGTCTCCTTACAGATGGAAGTGGATCCATGGATAGAATTTGACTTCTTACATGCTCAAAAACTTCATTTAAACCCATAAGAAATTGCATTAAATGATTCATATTTTCAAGAGTTTGTAACTTATTAAGATCACATACGCGATGATCAAAAGCTTCGCAATCACACATCGATTCCCCTAAACTACTAAGTTCTTTGAGATTTTCTTCTTCAATTTGTTAAAATACTCGGTGACAGAAGAACCTCCTTGTTTCTTGTTCACAATCTCAAATTGCAACTGTTACACTAGCGATCTACTTGACACTCCAAATTGTTCAACCAAATCATTCCATTACTCTCTTGATCATTGAGCATACATGAAAGTCTCTAGTAAATCTTTAGTCATAGTGTTCAATAGCTAACATGTTATCATGCAATCGTTTCTAGTCTATTTTTCCAATTCAAAAGTATAATCATCAAGTTTAGCACATCTATCGTCTACAAACCCTAACTTATCTTTAACTTCTAAGGCTAAGCATATTCATCTGCTCCATCCTTGAAAATTTAATCCATTCAATACTATATTAGTAAGAAAAACATCTGAATTATTAGGTCCTAACTAGATAATATGGATCGCTACTGGAATTCTCAATCGTAGAATTTGTAATTTTAGACATGTTGAAAACACAACGAAAACAAAGCTAATGTAAAAAGAGAAGAACAACAACTAAATTTAGTGAATGGATTTGCTCTGATATCATGAAAACTACTCAAAGAGGTAGAAAGTGTTTACCTATTGAAAAGAAGATATTCAAGTGTAGAAGAAGCTTTCCATAGAAATAGAACAAAGCATATGTAAAAATGTAAGATGAAGTTCTATATAATGTAACTAACTACCTAAGTACATATACAATTGGATCCATTAAAGACACATGTGAGAGGAACCACATATATGACCAGAACTAAGACGTACAAATATAAATACATGTCACAATTAATGGATAAATTGAAATTCATGGAAATAGGAGTTAAACAAATGATAGCAAACATAAGAATTGGTGCTCGTGGTTTCATTTTATAACCACATTAAAAATATATTTCTCTGTTAATTATGTGATTTCTACACCAATATAAAAGAAACGCATGTTAATAAAATTACTAAGTCACATGTACTTAGAGAAGAACTTCTTATTCAAGACACTATGGATGTGTTGAGCCCTTACTGCTCACAAGTAGAAATAACGAGAAAGATCTAATAGTATAGAGCCTAGGGGAGATGGTGTTCAATTTTCGCGACAAATTTGAGCATCATCATGGAAGGGTCAACGTGAAGTAATAGAAAATTCATGCTATACTCGATTGTAGGTTTTTCACATGGGAAACATTTTCAATGGAAAAAGTAATAAGCTCATGAGTTCTTGGCATTTGAGAATATGTCCATCATCTTCATTGGTAAATTTGTTGCGATAGTTTTTGTAATTGAAAGGCAAAAGAAAATTCAAGAGAATGAAATGGAGAAACTAAGCTTCGAGTGCAAGTAATGCACAAAATGAAGGTGAAGATAAAATTTTAAATTACATTACGGTGAATTAGAATCATAATGACGATTCAAAAATGAGAAGAATATAGAGAATGTGATGATAAAACCATGTCATTGCTCTATTATCTAATTCTATAATTTTTGCAATCACATTTTTATCTCTTTTTGCAATTCTAAATTGCAATTATGAATCGCTAGGTGGATTACTCTAGCAAAGAATGTCCTCTTTCAAATAAATGTCACTACAAGAATTTTATGTATGGCCACGTTTGCATATTTGCAAACATTATTTTTTCATTATCATTTAGTCATGTTAATTAAACGTTAGTTTAAATATGAAATTGGTGACGTTTGTAAACAATTTTAGATTTTGTGGGCTTATGATTTGATCTGTAACTCTTTTTTTTTTTTTTTTTTTTTGTAAACGTAACCAATCATATTTGTAAAAAAAAAATATAAGTGAAATAAAATGAACATACCAGCCTCTTATTTTTATTTTTTTGCCTTTATAAAGTGAAATGATAAGACAACTTTGTTGTGGATTTATTTTTTTTCTTTTTTTTAAAATTTCTTTTTTCCGTTTATCTTGCCTAGCCTTCTTTTTCTTATTGTTAAAAAACCAATAAACATAACATTAACTTCCGCCATAATTTTTACTCAAAGAATGTCAAATCAATGTCAAATACAAGGAAAATTGATTTTCTTCTCCATATGCATGCAATGCCAAAACCCTCTCAGATCACAAAGTTTCAGAATCAAAAAATGCAGGTACCTCTCTCTCTCTCTCTCTCTTCTCTCTCTCTAACATAGTTTATGTTTCTTTCTGTGAAGCAACACCTTCAATCCTAACATTTGTTTTCCTTGTTTATTCTGGTATGTCTCTCTTTCTCTCTGTCTCTCCTCCCCCCCTCTGTCTCTCCATATACACTTGTTGTATCATTAAGTATTTTAGGCTTGTGATTCTGTTTGTGATGCGTAGATATGGTCCATAGTTCATTTGCATGTGTTCCTATTTCGTAATGATAAATAGCAGGTTTTTGGTAAATTACTCATTGAATCTATGTTTTTTGTTAATTATATCAACTGATGATAGTAATTTTTGTTTGTGTTATGTACATTATATATATATATATATATGATAGTGAATCATGAGGTTTAAAGTTGATCCTCCGTCTTCTTGAAGGTGCGCGAAGTCCCTCTCGGTGAGAGTCACAAGTGCTGAAGAGGTTTTTTTTTTTGGTCTTCAGAGACAAAGGGTTAGGGTTAAATATCGTTAAGCCTCAGTAAATTCTTTTCATTGTATTCATTATTTATATCCTAAGCTTTATAGTTGTGTAATTTTTTTCCTAAATTGCTCTGTCTGTGCAATCAGAATCTTCTCAAAGCAATGGTGGTCTCTCGGCATTCTTTCCTTGTGAGTTAAATATCGAGGTATGTTACTCTTTCTTGCTTTTTCATCGTGTTTGTGTGTGGCATAATCTTTTTTGTAGAAAGAAACCATGACTTCATGTCAGTATTTGCTTTGATGTTTTGGTTCATAATGATTTCAGTTTTGGTTTTGGTTTGGTTCTGGTTCCAATTTTGTTTTTGTTCGGTAAAATGTTATGTGGCATGGTTCCAACAAGTTCTGTTTTTTGTATTGTTTTGGTAAAATATTTTCATATTAGTTTTATGTTTAAGGATTAGTAGATTCTTGATATGGATCAAGATTTAAACTTAGTTGTGTTAATCGTTACCTATGGGATTTACATAATTATATTTGAAGATTGAGATTTTTTTCAGTGTGTATTTGGAGTTTTATCTCTCTTGCAGAAACCTACATGGTTTTTTTTTCTCATTTCAGGGGATGTATTGATCTGAAATACTTAATCATGGGGCTTGTATGAAGGGAAAGTGGTCGGAATTTAATTTTGCAATTTATTGGAATAAAATGATTTTATACCATCCTTTATATTTTACCACTTGACATAGCTTACATTTTCCATTTAAGATGCCAACATTAATCTTCTCTAGCAAATTAGGAAAGATATGTTAAAATATATTTGTTCATTCTGGCTTCTAGTTTTACATTTTGGAACGATTTTTTTTTTTTTAAGAATAGTTCAGTATCTTTCATTCTATATGTATTATGCTTATTTGCCCTAGAAGCTTAAATATTTTTCTTTAATGCTAGACAAACTAGCTATTGAAATTCTTAAATTTAATTAAGGCTTCATTTCTATTGATGCTATTTATTTAAACTAACCTACTTGTGCTTTTTAAGCTGAAAGCTCTGTTTAACTTCGCCAAAACTATTGAAAAATGTATAGAAGTACAAATTTATCCCCACTTTTAACACACATTTATGCATATAAGCACATATATTGTGAAATTCCATTATAAAATGGTCAATTGCATGATTTTGGGTCATTTATTCATGAATTGCTAAAAAGGATCAAATTTCAAATTAAATGACTTAATTGGAACAATAGTCCCTTTTCATGATTGTAGAATTAGTCATTTAGCCACTTGTATAAAGGAAGTTCTTGAAGATAAGTTTGGCATTTCATAAGTAAGGAATATAGGTACAGTTTATTCATTCATTCTCATTAGTGCAGGTTATATATTCGATGATAAATTTTATGCCCTTTTAGTGAGGATGTCACTTGCAAATTTTGGCATGTATAATCTAAGTCTCTTCCATCCATTTCTAGTAGCTGAGTCTCTTCCATTTGCACGGTCAGATTTTGTCATGAATTTTTTGCACTAAATTGAAATTGCAGCAACCACCAAACCAAGAGTTATAGCAAACCTTGAGCTACATAGCAAATTTCCTTTTCTTTTGTTTTTTTTTTTTTGGTCTAATATAAACTAACTTTGTAGTTGAGATAAGGAACAAATTCTATGCAAAATCAAACATTTACCGTGACTAACATATTTGGTTGCTTAATTAAGATGCCTTTCTTTGATTAGTTACCATGGATAGAAGAAAACATTCCAATCAATCTTTTAGCAGCTATCACCGTGGATTAAATGTGGACTTTTTTTTATATTCTTCAATTGCCAGTTGATGTTCTTTGTCCAGTTAAATTATATTTTCATGTTAGTTACATGAAAGTCTTTATTTAGTCACAAAAGCTATATGGTTTTGACATTTGAACACAATCTGATGTGCCAAATCTTGAACAACAGATTTGAATTGTTACTTTAGTGACTAAAGGATGCCATGTCAAATGAAAGCTATTGTCATAGCTAAATTTTTAATTCAAATCAACCATATGTGCCAAACTCCTTAGCACGTTAAAGTTAATGGCTAGCACCTTACATAACCAAGTTAAGCATGCATAAAATTGTAGAAACAAGTGGTAATGAACTAAAGTCCATTCAGGAGTCCAGCAAGTTGATAAATATGTCTCATATTTATCTTATAATGATATACTAAATATCAAATATATAAATTTGATTGTACTAGGAAATATCATCTTGGTTAGATGAAGAAGATACATATACATACGTAGATATATTTGTCTTCTTTATCTTTATTGATATAATTTTAATAGTAATAGAATATGATAAACAAGTGCTGGAGGGTGTTAATTTTCTTTTAGTTGTTTGCAAATAAGCCAAAACAGATAAAGAAGTGTAATTGCAAAATTTGCATGGAAAGTGTTCTTTAAGACAAGTTTTTAAGACTGCAACTTGTAGAGCATGATTTCTGACAAAATTGGACTGATACATATTTAATATGTACAACTTAGGAATTTGATAGCTCAAATAGTAGCAATTTGTTAATTCCGCTGTTTATAATCTCTAATGATGCCAAACTTGCTAATTATTTCATGTTTTGTAACCTATGATGATGTATAGATATAGATATGTTGGTATTGACATATTATATATATATATATATATATATAATATGATGGTAGTGATTAAATTTGAATGAACAGATCACTCAATTTGGTTCTCCCCCTCACAATATAATATTCAAGAACGCAGTTGGAGTTGCAGGTATTTCTCCTTCTCCCTTCTTTATGATCTTAGACACCATATGGTCCTTTTTTTTCCTTTGTGGAAAAAAAATTCATAAAGAACTTCTTTTTTGTTTGCTTTTTTCCCCCTCTGATGTTTATCATGTTCATGATTAGGTTGGAGAAAAAAATTCTTCTTTTTTTCATTTATGTTTTCTTACAAAAATTGAATTTTCTAATTTTGGGTGTTCTCATGGAGAGACAATAAAGACCTCCTTACCCTTGAGTCGAAGAATCATGCTTAAGAGGGAGCACCCACATGACTTTTTGGCCTTAAATAGCATAAATCAAGTGAATTTGGTGGATGAGATTTTTTTTTTTTTCGTCCTCCATCCCTGTTTGGGTCTTTTTCAATGGCACAAATGAAGCTTGAACTTGAATATTAAAGCTCAAGATGGCTAGTACAAAAAGTAACATGAATACGGATGGATTAAAACTATCATGCTTTGAATCCATTCTCTTGTTAAGACTTATATCCAATTTAAACTATCATACTTTGAATCCATTCTCTTGTGTTGATTTGAACAATTTTTATTTTCA
Organism: Combretum micranthum; assembly: GCA_024138025.1. Classification (NCBI taxonomy): domain Eukaryota; kingdom Viridiplantae; phylum Streptophyta; class Magnoliopsida; order Myrtales; family Combretaceae; genus Combretum; species Combretum micranthum. The sequence goes on along the minus strand of JAMXBD010001695.1, from coordinate 296,374 downwards.
ATATGCTTCTTGATGGTCAAATAATAGATGTTATTTTTATTAACTTATTACTAGCAAAAGTTGGCAAATCAGGTTTATGTTGATGGAAAATAACATTGTTTTGCTTTGCAGATGGTTTTTATGAGAATTGAAAGGCCATTTTTAGGTTATCTCACCAACACATAAAGTGCTTATGGTTGCATATCTTTTTTCATTTTAATCATAAAAACACTGAAGAAGGTAACCTTTAAGGTATCCCTTTGAAAGCATATCCTATTGACTTATCGGGAAAATATATATATATATATATATATATTTATTATATCTCACTTGCTATGATGATCAAAACAGAACCTATGAGATTAGTTTTGACCCCTCCAAAGTCTAACCTCGACCCCTGTTTTCCTTTAAGTTTTTTATAATCATCTAAGTTAAGTTATCATGTCATCGAACCAAGAATAGAGCAACACACACTACTTTCTAATAATGGTTTTTATAGAGAAAAATCCATTCGACATCTTCCTTATTCCATTCCTCAACAATCATCAGGAAGGTCTTAAAGTTAGTTTACTTTCAATTCATCTTCCTTCTTTTCCTTTTTCTTTTTAATTTTTATTATGTAATTGTTACATTGGTTTCCTAAATCTTAGCTATTTTTACATTAGGTAAATTATCAAAAGATATGAACATTTGAGAGTAGTTTCATTAGTATCATATCTATCTTTTGACATTTTTTTTTTCTTATTTTTTTATGGGGGAAAGGTAAAGAAAGTCTTTGATTTGCCGATGACAAACCAATTATAATCTTTGTTACAACTTAATTCATGGGAATGTAAATTCCACTTGATAGAACCTATTGACATTAATACATATGCTAATTGCAGTTTATGCAGCAAATTCAAACCCAGATAGTTACAAAGTCTGTTGGTGCATGTATGTGAAAGCATTCAATCTCTTGAAGCAAAGGAAATTCCCTAATTTAGCCATAGCAAGAACCACAGGCAAGTAAGGAACTATGATTAATTCCTCGAACATTGTCCACTCCTTGAGGAGGGCTACATGGACCACCACCATGTGGATCCCTTCCAGAACCTCCAGGGCCTCTAGGGCCACCACCATCCCATTTCTTGCTAAAAGTTTATCCTTTCTTGTAAGCTTCATATTTCTGCTTGGAATTAAATTTATAAGGTGCACATAATATGACCTATTGCACAGGCTGACGTCAGTCAGGTTTTCTACAATATTTAGTTGATAGAATACGGATTCATTTATTTTTTTTATGGAAGATAAATTTTTTTATATATTAATTATTAAAATAAGACATAATCATGGAAATAGACCATCAAACTTGCATTTAAGATATGTATTTTTTTTATTTCAATGTGTTGTGCATATTAAATATGCGTAGCTTCTAAATTTGAGTTACCATAAATTTATTATTTACCAACTCATTTACAAGATATGAGTTTGATGGGTTATTTTGGTAAATAATTTGCCTATTTCTTTTTAGGCCTAGAATGATGTTTCAGTTTTGACCTAATAATCGGATGGAAATTTCCTGGAAATGTTGTGTTGATATGTAAATGTTTTGTTTGGTCAAGTTAATTTTGCAAAATGGATTGAGCAAAAATTATAGCTCTGTTTTAGTTTTCGTGGGGCTATCTAGATAAAGGAAATTTTTTTAAAATACGGTTCTAAGTATTGACAAACAAAGGTGTAAGTACATTAAATTTTAAAAATTTATACCAGTATAGAAGTCAAATTTACATGATATGGAATTACATCTTTTATTTATATAGATCAATCCTCTTAAAAGATCGTACGTCAATTCAAAGATAAGAACATAAAAAGATGAAATAGGAAGACCATATGGGCCTAATTTCCTTTGCATGCTGGGACGGCTATCATGTCATTGCACTAGTACAATTGAAAGATAAGAACATAAAAAGATCGTAAGTGAAAATAAACATTCTCCAATCATTTTCATAAATTTTTAGTGAAACAGGATTTACCTTAAGCAACTTCATCAGGCAATCGCGTTAATGGATTGGAATCTGTTAATTTCATTAAATATTTTTCCCTTTAATTTTTTTAGCATGATTTTTCCCTTTGATTGAGTAGCGTGATTTTTTGAATTGGCATTAGCTTAGGCAATTTATGTTGACAAATGATGTTTGCATTTTTTTCGTAATTCATTCATATCAACGTTCAAATATATAAATTTGATTACAAGGCATAGTTAACTAAGTTATAATAAAACCAAATTTATTCCTATCACAACTGTGTATCATGTTGTCCCAATTAATTGTTATTATTATTAAATTTTTTTGGCTGATGGGAGTGGGTTTAGTTTTCAAATTTTGAGCATGCAGTTACCTTAGTTATTCTTGTTATAATATGCTGAAATGCCTTTTTTCAACAGAGCAAAGAGGATTTTAGGGAATTTTTGAGAAGGTAGCTTTGGAGAAGGTTACATTTGATTTTCAAGTGAGCAAATATTAGTTTAGCTCTAAATGTATTAGTGTCTGTATCTTCATTTTGCCTTCAAGTTGTGCTCATGTTTTAAGAAGATGTGATATCAAGGATGGATTGCTTTAACTAGCTTGTCATTAAAAAAGAGTTTATCTATTTTATGTGCTACTAAAAGAATAAAATATAACTAGAATATCACTTTCAAGATTAGTATACCATATTTCAAAAGGATATGATTGACAAGCTAAAGATTATGTGTATTGTTATACAAAATTTTATTATTTTTTGTTTTATTTTTCTCTAGAAGTTTTGGAATTTAAGACCTCTATCATTAAAATCAAAATTTGAATCGAATAACAAGTATGTTTATATTTTCTATACTTATGATAATCGAGTGTTGGTTATTTCAAGCTATGCCATTTTGTTCAAGAATAAGAATGATTTTAAAAATTACTAAAAAAATCCAGCAATACGTGAGTTTTATTTATATTTATTTCATGATGTCATTAAATTAATTTTACTTTTTTTACTTTTTTAGTACATTTTAGATTAAAGAGCTTATATTTACATTTATGCATAAAGGCTTAAGATTTAAATACCACATAATACCATTTTATAATAATTTAAAAGTTTCTTACTGAGAATGATGAAAAGTGTTGGATTTTGCCTTCAATTAACGTATTAGATAATGGGTCAAATGATTAAATCTATTCTATATTATGTCTCTATCTATTATCCAACTACTAATTTTTTAAAGTAACCATGTAAGGAGATATATCGTTCTATAGCCTTCTTTCCTCCACCCACATTTTATATAGCTCTTTTTTAGAATAATTATTGCATTCTCCCCAAAACCCGTATTATTCTTTTTATATATTTCTTAAACGTTCACATTATAATATAAAGTAAGAAAAATAAAAATATATTATATATATAAAGATTCTTTTATTGAATTAAAATTTTATAAAAACACTTTTATGATTAATCATCTAATATTTTATAGTAAAAAATTTAAGATTTTTTACCATCAATTTTTTATGATATTATTGAATTAGCACATGCAATGCGGATGCAGGATCTACTAGTATTTATTATTGCAAAAAGATTATAGAAGGATGAGTAGACTGCGGTATGTAAGATTTTGGTTGGATTTTGGCAATGGAAATGAAATTTGAGAATTAATCTAATTACTAATTGGCTTTATTTTGAGAGGATTTTGACGTGTATATATAAGTGAATATATTTTCCCTTTAAATGCAATGTAATATGAATAATTAAATATTTAAAGTTCATTAGGATTACTAATAAATTCTATTTCCCAAATTATGTTTTTAATTTATAGACAACCATGTATCACTTGCACTTATTTTGGAAATAAAATGTGTTGATTAAGAATTTCAAGGAATCCATTTGTTCATGGCATGAATTATTTTTAATATTGGCATAAAATTGAGACAATGACTCCATAATGAGTATGCCAATTCGATTATGAAAGGGTAGGTGTACATAATCAAGTATTTTAATGTATGAAGTGTTGCTTGACATTAAATCAATGTTTATAATAGTATGAGATGTTAATTTGATAATTGAATGAAGAAATAATCAGTGCTTAACTTATAGGCGATGCTAATGTAAGATAGATGAATTATAAACAAATATAATAAGTTAACTAAATTACAAAGAAAAGGGAAAGAAAGAGATATCATCATTTATGCAACTATAAATTTCAAGTATATTGATAATAACAAGCATATTGCAATAAAGTAATATCATTAAACAATGCGTATAAAGGATTATTAGAATAAAAATAAACATAAGGATTAAAAAAAATATTTTGCCATGTGATTACAAAATTCCATACTTTGAATAGTGTAAAGTAATGTTTACTAAGATTCCTAAAATGTTTTCTAAGATTGAGGGTAGAGGAAATAACATTAGACCAATGTGGTGAACATGCTGCTATTAATGGTGATCAATATGATGATGTGATATGATATGTGTTTACTAATTTTGTGATTATGTCATATGAGATGTATTAACTAGTTCAATTGGATCTTACACTTTTATTTTCTTCCAATTATGTCAGAAAAAATGGACAAGAGTTGGATGAATTATGACATTGAAAGTGAAGAGTACGAAAGAGGTGTTGACTTTTTTGTTGCATACTTACGCTTAAAGTATGGTGTGCACGCAAGTTTAAGTTGTCCATGTAGGAAATGTTAAATGACATTTCACAAACAGTGAATGTGATTAGAGCACACTTGCTTGTAGATGGGATAGATGTAAACTACCAGTGTTGGATATATCATGGTGAGGAGCCAACTATTGAGTTGCCTACTAGACATCGAGGTCGAATTCGTCACAGAGAATGTGACATGAGACCCATATGGAGGAGAACAATGGGACAGGTGGTAATGATACCGATGGGCTCCACGAGATGCTTGAAGACTTAGGGGCATTTGTTGACAATCAGGATGAAAGCTCAACCCCTGATGATGGCTTCGACATTCCAGTTGACTATTTAGATGGGTTAAGAGCTGACTCACACCAAGAGCTTTATCCAGGGTGTAAGATTTCTAAATTCTCATTTATAGTGAAGCTTCTTCACTTAAAGGTATACAATAAGTGGAGCAACAAGTCTTTCGACATGTTGCTACAACTTTTACGTGATGTTATACCTAATGGAGAGTCTCTTCCTAAGTCTTACTATTACGCAAACAAATACTTGAGAGGGTTGGGCATGGGTTGCCATAATATTCATGCATGTAAATATGACTGTTGTCTATTTTGGGGTGATAACAAGAATCTTACACATTGTCCCACTTGTGGTACATCCAGATATAAAGTGTCCACTGGTTCTAAAATGCCTATTCCTCATAAGGTTTTGCGATACTTTCCTGTGAAACCAAGGTTACAACGCCTTTTCATGAATCCTAGAAATGCTCAAAAAATGCGTTGGCATAAAGAAGAACACAAGAGACAAGAAAACCTTATGGGTCATCCAGCAGATGGGTTGTCATGGGTAAAGTTTGATAATGAATATCCAGAATTTGCAAAGGATTGTCGTAATGTGAGATTAGGGCTTGCTAGTGATGGATTCAATCCTTTTGGTAATAGCCAATCATATAGCATGTGGCCCGTGTTGCTTCTCACATATAATTTACCTCCTTGGATGTGCATGAAGAGAGAATATATGATGATGACACTATTAATCCCAGGGCCTAAAGCACCTGGGAAAGAGATCGACATCTATATGCAACCTTTAATTGATGAGTTGAAGGATCTATGGAATAATGGGTTGTGGACTTATGATGCATACTCAAAGTCTTCATTCAAGATGCATGCCGCATTATTGTGGACCATTAATGACTTTCCAGCATATGGGAATTTGTCTGGATGGAGCACAAAGGGATACAGTGCTTGCCCTGTATGTGAAGATCAAACACCATCGATAAGGCTTAATAACAAGATTGGGTATGTTGGGCATAGAATGTGGTTACCAATTGATCATAGGTGGAGACGTAGCTACAAGTTTGATGGAATGCATGATACTCGTGAGGCTCCTGATCTATATTCTGGTGAAGATATTCTCCACCAGTTACAATCAGTAGTAGACATAGGAATGGGAAAGCATCCGGGAAAGCTAGAAGAGTCCATAATGTTGGTCATTCAATTGGACTAAAAAGTCGATATTCTTCCAGTTGCCATATTGGTCAAAGTTAATAATTAGACATAATTTGGATGTGATGCATATTGAGAAGAATATCTGTGAGAATGTTGTTAACACAGTGCTTAGGACTGAGGGAAAAACAAAAGATACTTATAAAGCTAGACTTGATCTAGAGGAACTTGGTATACGAAAGGAGCTACATTTAGTAAAACGGGCTGATGGCAAATACTTGATGCCATGTGCAAGCTATACATTAAGTACGAGTGAGAGAAGATTGTTTTGTCAATTCCTAAGGAATGTTAGATTACCTGATGGCTATGCGTCACACATAGGTAGGTGTGTGGACAACTCAAACTCAAAGCTTTCAGGTATGAAGAGTCATGATTGCCATGTTTTACTTCAGAGGCTATTACCTGTGGGCATTCGTGGCTTATTGCCAAGGGAGGTCACCCTCGCCATAGCTGAGCTTGGGAACTTTTTTGAGAGGTTGTGTCGACGCATTTTGAATGTTGAAGATATACGAAAGATGCAAAGTGACATTGTCACTATTTTGTGCAAGTTGGAGTTGATCTTTCCCCTGCATTCTTTGATGTAATGGTACATCTAGCTATCCACTTACCTCAAGAGGCATTAATGGCTGGACCTGTTGCATATCGTTGGATGTATCCTATTGAAAGGTATAATGTATACTCAAAAGTTACCACTTTTTAAGTTGTTATCCATGTTTTTCTCATGTACTATTAATCATTATTTGTAGGTACTTAGGCTCCTTAAAACAATTCGTTAGAAATAGAGCTTCTCCAGAAGGCTCCATTGCAGAAGCTTATGTTGTTCATGAGTGCTTGACTGGTGTTCACTTCACTTAGAAGGCATTGAGACAACATTTAACCGTCCAGACAGGAATTTTGATTCCTTAGAGGATAGTGGCTTGGATGTCTTCACGAATAAAGTTGGTTTAATTTCACCACCCACATATGTGGTATTGTCAAGCGAGGAGGTTGATATTGCAAAATGGTACATTATTAACAATTGCCAAGAGATTCAACCTTACCTAGAGTAAGTTGAAAGTTACACAAAATAATATGTAAGCTAATGGTACAATGACATATAAAGTTACTAAGTAAAGACAAACATGTGTTACAGTGAGCATAAAGATGTTTTACGTGCACAATATGGGGATAACATAGATGGGCATCACAAAAAAGACTTTGGTGAATGGTTTATGAATAAGGTAAATATAAGAAAGAGCTTTGTATAGAATTACATTTTTTTTTTTTTTGTAAATAAGGGTTTTTAACTAGCTTGCATTGACATGGTATTTTGTTTAACATTTTTGCAGATGAGTGTATTGCATGATAGTCGTGACCCGATCATTAGTGCATTATATGCATTATCAATAGGACCTGATTCATGTTTCAAAAGGTACAACAAATTGATATATAATGGTGTGCGCTTTCACACATCAGAGTTTGATAGCAGGAAGAAGACTCAAAATAGTGGAGTGCTGGTAGAAGTAGACCAAGGAGATGAGAAAGTAGAATTTTATGGGATGTTAACAGATATATATGAGTTTAGCTATGTTAGGAACAAAAGAGTATTCCTATTTAAATGTAAGTGGTGGGACACTAATGAGAGGCATCGCAATGTGCGGGTGGATGACAGCTTTAAATCTATTAAGGTTACTCGTACATGGTATGAAAATGATCCATATGTGTTGGCATCACAAGCTAAGCAAATATTTTACCTAGATGACATGAAATTTGGACTTGATTGGCGAGTGGTGCAACAATTCGAGCATCGCCACATCTATAACATTGACTCACTTGTAGGTGATGCAAATTTGTTCACAGATGTTGAAGCTTTATTAGTGGATGAGAGCTTAGAGGAACAATTAACAACAAATGAGGACAGAGGAAATGAGCATAATCCAGTAGCTGATTGTGATATCGAAGTGTCATTGAGAACTGATGTATGTGGTGAGACCGTTGATGGAGAGGCTGTAGAAACAATGATTGAAGCATCTCCATGTGAAGAGCATGATGGTAGTATTGAATGTAATGAAGATGAGGATACAGATGAGGATGAAGAGGATGGGTTGGATGATGCACTCATGGACTATGATATTAGTGATGACAATAGTATGATTGTCCAATTTTTATTCATTTTATCCTTTTTTAATTTAACTATAATGTCTTGATATTTTGTTTATTGTCCATGCATGATGATTGAAAGGTAGAATCTTTTTTTCTTTCTATTTATATGCACTTAATTTCAATCTATTTATGCATGTTGACATCTATTTATTGAACCTTTGTCCTATCCAATTGTAGGATTATAATGGCTAGGGGACGAAGGAGTCTACAAAGGCGGGAGGAAGGGCAAGGGCTAACGAGACACCCGATTACCAATTAATGATGAATCGGATTCTCAGAATTTGGAGGAGGAACAACAATCACCGCAAGGCAACAATTCACCTAATCCTTCTCATCGAACAAGTTAAGTTTCCATCATTTTTTTTTTTTTTACTTAGAAGCTTTGTAAATATATATAGTTGTTGTGCAACTAATGAAATCACATTTTTCTGGTTCATCTTCTAGCAAATGAACAAGGACAAAATCCTATCATCAACAACTCCCTAGTAGATGCATCCTTACAAGGCAGCCATTCATCTAGTCCTCCCTCTCGCTTAGGTAACTTTAATGTAAAATATTACTTTCGGTTAATTTATTAGTATAGTAGGTGGGTTTATATTCTCCTTTGCTTACTCTTTGATATTTTGTTTTCGTTGTTCTACACATTAGCTTATTCTTTATCAATTAAAGTGATTGTGCTATTTTAATTTTGTAATTTTATCATTGTATGCCTTGCATGAAACTAGTAAAATTAACTGTCATTGTGAAGTTGTAAGTGCTCTGGTGAAACATGTTTTTGGTTGGTACTACAGGAAATGGAGAAGGACAGAATCATGTCATCAATAACCAAGTAGATGCATCCTTGAATGGAAACCCTTCATGTAATCCTTCACCTACCTCAGGTAATTTTTATGTGAGTTTTAACTTCTAGTTAATTTGAAGGTGTAATAGTTAGGTCTATGGTTTAAGTTTCATGACCTGCTAGCTTCATGAGAGTCTCATATATATGTAGGAACTGACAGCCCGATCCTCACAACACGTAAGAGAAGTGTATACCGAGGAAAAGCACTTGAAAAGGAAAACAATAGAAGAAAGGGCAAGATGGTTATTGAGTTTACCTATTCTGGTGGACGTCCACTAACAGCAGACCAATCATCAAAGTTAGCCTCTGAAATGGGGAAGGCTTGTAGGGACTTACTTCCTCTTTGTATCGATGACTGGAGAAAATTCCCTCATGCAGAAAAACAACGGGCTTGGGAGAGAGTAAAGGTATATTTGAAGTGAATTTGCAATTTTTTTTCTTGTTTTGTTTCAAATTATTCAAGCTGGTTTCTGTTTTTGTTTTTTTATAGCCAAATAAGCTTCAGTCAATATAGATGATAAATTGAAAAGATCAATTCCATAATAAAGGAAATTGATAATTATAGTGCTAGTGCCACTTTTTTACTCCAAAAACAACAAAAGCCACTCTATTCTCACTCCACATAACACTTTGAAGTAGGTTTTTTAATCTCTCCCCAAAATGATAGAGATCTCTAAAAAAAAAAAATTACAAATCCTTATTCCTCTCTTTATAATTTATTTGCTGCTAGTTCAAGTCCATAAAATGAAAGCTATATGATCTTAGGAGCATTAGAATTTAGACACAATAAAATAGCATGTAACATAGTTTGCATGTGATAACTCTATTGAGGACATTAGCACTATCAAAGTAAAGCAAATATTCAAGACACAATGCAGGAGGGCATAGTTGATTGAATGCACATTATAAAATCATGACTTAACTCTAATAAGTGTGGTCTCAACTTGATTCATCACTAATGACCTCTCGTAATTGCTGCTTGTACTCTAGTCTATACTATTCCTCTTTGTTTGCAACAAAGTGTGCACTATTCGTTTTAATTTGTATGTACACCTTAACAACAACCATCATATGTTTTAAGATGATAATTAAAGTGCACACATTCATCTTAAGGTTCTAGATTTTCCCTAATTCCCATTTTGATCCAATTATTTCTCATATGGCAATCTGTGGTGGTATTGTGTTTCAAGAACATGATATTAAATAAATTGAGATACTGTATTAGAATTTATGGTTCTTAATGTTTTTCCATAACTGATTTGCCTTTGTGACAAACAGATTCTAATTTAAATCCATTGTGTCAATTTTTTCACATGCTCTTTTCTAATATGGTTAAATTATTTTTAATAAAAGCTGGATTATATCCTTAGGGGTAAAAAATGGAATGTTTGACTTCTACTTCAGCATTTCTATCCTTTTTTCCTTCAGCAAATAAAGTGGGAAGCTGCTAAGTTTATGGCCTTGGATATGTTGATATCTAACATACGTTGGAATTACTGTATGATTAGTTGTTTGCCATCCATGTAAGCAATTACGTTAGTGAGCTCTTGTATCTTGCTTTAAACTAATGAATTATATTATAGTCTAGTCATAGGAATGTGATGGCTAAGTAGAAAGTTTTGTAACTAGAAAATCACTGAAGATGAGAAAAATATCTTATTCTTGGTATCTAATGACAAATTGTAGTGTGATAACCCATCTTGATTCATGTTTAGAAGGTCCACAAGATTTATAACTGTCCAGCAAACATTTAGGGGAGAAAAAATTGTTGCAATTAACTATCACATTAGGAGAATGTATTGCTTATCCTTGGAAGGTAAGAAATGGAAAAGCTAAGGAGAGAAGTGTGAGTTTCTTTCTTCCCACATGTTGAAGTTATAATTCGAGTAGTTGATCTCTTTCATTTATGACATTTTGTTCCTTTGTAAAAGCTACTAGAAGAGACTGCTATACTTGTTTTCTTAAATTTCTAGAGCTATTCTATACTTGTTGCTACTTTTTTAATTGATGGATTTGATCTTTTATGTAAAAAAAAAAAAAAAAACTCTTCATCTATAGTGATATGTTTGATGTAGAATCGGTTGAATATTGATGACATCACAAAAGATCTGAAAAGTTCCGAGCTGCTGATAAATGGATGGGCAATCTCCATAGAAACCATCGATGTAAAACTAAAAATAAGTGGAATAAGGTTGGTGATGTTGCTAGACCAAAGGTTCAAGTGATGATGATTGGAAAAAGGTTACTGAAGAATGGACTAGGGAGATTGAACAAGAGCGATCAATATCACAATCGAATGAACCGTCTACAAAGGTGAATTCTAAATCATTTTTGCACTTACAAATTAGTTTATGCTATCATATGTTTGCTGATTTTTTCATTTATAGAAGACAAGGTCAATGATTGGGAGAAATGCACGCAACAATGTCAAATACATAGGGCTGGCTCTAGATCATTTGAGAGTAGGAGAAATGAGCAAGTGGGTATTTATTAATGTTTTTTCTATGCTTATATATTGATTAATGCTTTAACATTTTCCATACATATCTAAATGTGTAGATTAATCAAAATCGCCAACCATTTAATGCCATTGAGTTCTTTAAGCAAACTCGATATAGTTCCAAGGCCTGATGGTACAGGAGGTTGGGTATCTCAACAAGCTGCAGAGGATTATGTAAGTTTATTGGATGTGTAAAATTTTGGACTTATTTTAAAGTAATGTGTTATCCATAATGTATGTCTTTATTGTTTGTAATTCAGGATAACATGGTGAAGATGTATGAGGAATCTCAATCTTCAGATAGTCCATTGACTTCGCAGAAGATTGTTGATAAGTTTATGAATGCGATTTCAAGGTCAGACCATCATCCTGGAAGAGGGTATGGACCACCATCGATTGGGAAATCAGCACAAGGACGAACTTCTATGGAAGAGTTGAGAGCTGCCTTAGAAGAAACAAAAGCAAAGCTTCACGAGGAAAGAACCCTACGCGAGGAACAATCTGAACAAGTAATTATTTTCACTTCTATGTTATTGATGGTTCACTAGATATTGGATAAAATGTTCACCTGCTATAACTGGTTAGAGTGTTGATTGTTGTTATTGATCTGGTTGTTGAGGATATTATTCTTTTTGGCTGTTTTTTAACTATGATTTGGTTGGCTGTTCCATAACTTCATCTAGTTGTACTCTTTCAAATGCATAAATAATTTGAGGATGGGATCAGTTATAGGTTGATAGTGTGGTATGTGGATAGCATGCATGTAGTAAGGTACAAAAAGAAATAAAAGTGTTTTAACTTAAGTGAAAAAAATTTTATGTAAAAGCTGCTTAAAAAATTTCTCAATGTCCTTACAAAATGTGTCTATGTGTTCTAGTTGTTGGATTTGATAATATGGTCACTAACATGTTCAAATAACATTAAGGAATTGGTTTCATAAGGTTTCAACAGTAATTATTTAAGATTTTTTGCAAAGAAAAACTCACTTTGTCAAGCAATATTGAAAAATTCATTCTTCCTTTCCATGTGACAAGCTTCTTTTTGCACTTTTTTAGTTTTTCACAAAAATCTAAAATGAGTATTTACTTTGAAAGATATATTAGATTTGCAACTTGACTTATTCAATTGGAAGATATTATGCTAAATGTCTCAGTTTTGTTCTCTTTGGGAAAATATTTCCTTAGTTTATGTCTACCTAAATTCTAAGTGATATTCAATCTGTTGGGGCTAGCAGATTTTGAGAAACAACGGATGCATCATGGAGGCATTGCATATATTCTCAGCATGTTTTACCTTTTGTCTCTTTTGCTACATGAATAAAGTATAGAAATCTTCCTTATTTCACTTTATTTAGTCTCTTTTACGGGATTGGGAAAATGTTGGCTTTTAATATCTGGGATACCTTACAAGAATTTGCAAAAGAATTTCTTAAGAAGATTAGTTCATGATATTTGTACAAAAAAAATGTTATGAATTGCATTTCAAGCTGAATGTAATTTTCATATCTATGTAAACTTCTTAAATGATAAATTTGATAGATGTTCTTATTCAAAACTAAATATAAGTTTAATTTGTGCTTTGCATATTGGTATGTATGTTTTGCAGCTAGCCAAAATTACTAAATCGATACAACAACTTTGCTCCAGCTATCCTAGTACTTCAAGTAAGTTATTTCATTAAGCTTTGACATTACTCACTCTCTTTCTTTCATTAATAGTTCAATAGTAAGTATATTTATGTGTGCTTTATTACTTAACATTTTGTTTTACAGGAAATTCAAATGGACGGGATTGATCTCTAAGGCCATCTAATAATGAAGATAGTGATGGAAGTGAGGATGAAAGTGGAGGAAGTAACGATGACAATTGAGATAGATAGGAATTTTTTGGAAATGACTATGATGAAATATGATTATCTCTTTTAGTATGTTTGAATTGATGCTTTTAACAACTTATGTGTAGGTTTGTTTTGAGGAGATAGGTAGGGGTTTTCTAACCATTTTTTTAAAATATACCTCCAATTGAATAGGATTATGTTTTTGTACATGTCCAAACTAACTCTCAAGAATCTTTTGTCTTGCTTGATGTTTGAACTTATTATATGAGTATTTTGGTTCCACTTTGCACAAGTGTGCAAATTGATTTATGTATGTTGAAAAAGTTTAAGTTTGTTTATCGTAATAGTGTTATACACATTACACAGGTATATTTACAAGAAAAGGTATCTTTAAACACCACTTATGTATTTTGCTAATGAGCTTCTACATAAATAGTTATTATACTCATCACAACTTGATGTTTGAACTTATTATATGAGTATTTTGGTTCCACTTTGCACAAGTGTGCAAATTGATTTATGTATGTTGAAAAAGTTTAAGTTTGTTTATCGTAATAGTGTTATACACATTACACAGGTATATTTACAAGAAAAGGTATCTTTAAACACCACTTATGTATTTTGCTAATGAGCTTCTACATAAATAGTTATTATACTCATCACAACTTGATGTTTGAACTTATTATATGAGTATTTTGGTTCCACTTTGCACAAGTGTGCAAATTGATTAATGTATGTTGAAAAAGTTTATGTTTGTTTATCGTAATAGTGTTATACACATTACCAATGTATATTTACACGAAAAGGTGTCTTTAAACACCACTTATGTATTTTGCTAAATAGGTTTAATAAGCTTCTATATAAATAGTTATTATACTCATCTCAAGTGCAATCTACAATCATCCATAAAAAAAGCAAGAACAATATTAGTGAAGTTTAAAATAATAGGTACGTATAATGTTCATTTGTATATTAGCCACACAAATAATATGGCCTATCCTATAACATATGGCTATGTTTCAATGCCACGTTTTATAATGAAATTTCTGCGCTAAATTATATTGGCCACGTTTTCTTATTTAACGTCGCAAAATCCACATCATAACAATTTCATGCATAAAAAGGCGAGAACAAAGTTTGTATATTAGCTACATAAACAATGTGCCCTATCATATCACATATGGCCACGTTTCATTGCCACGTTTTATAATGCAATTTATATGTTAAATTACCTTGGCGACGTTTTCTTACTTAATGTCACCAAATCCATTTCATAACAATCCCAAATAAAAAAAGTAGGAACAAAATTTGCATATTGGCCACACAACAAAAGTCACCTATCATATAACTTATGACCACGTTTTTATGTTGCCTTTCATTATGTAATTTTCACGCTAAATTATCTTCACCATGTTTAATTTTTTAACGTGGCCAAATCAATTTGCAACACAGCTTGGGCGACGTTTATTAGTCACATTAATTAAACATTGCAAAATGTATTTTGCCACGTTTTTTTCCCAATTTGCAACGGTAATTTAACGTGGCTAAACCTCAAAATTCTTGTAGTGTGAAATATGATAAGGTCATCACTAGGTTATAAGATTATTGGTAGTTCGATATCTAGTTTAATAGACCAACGAACGTGTAATTGATGCTTACATTCGAATAGAAATGATTTTATATGAAGCCTTGTGAACTGCAAAAGCAAAAGGATCAAAATTCTTAGTAGATAAGGATTTGTCAATCATCTTTCACTAAATCAATTTTTTTTTACATTTTTTACTAAATAAGCTTTCTATGTTCGTCTTATACTTCTTTTCTTAATAAGGGAGTACAAGCAGGAATCCAATTGCTGATCCTTTTTTTTTTTTTTTTTTCTCCCTAAGCATATCGCTATGGAAAGAAACTAGGCCACTTTACTTGGTAATCCTTTACGGATCAATAGATTTATGCATTTTTTGAAATATCATATATATAAGATACATGAGAAAATATATATATATATATATATATATATATATATATAACCTCTTTGAATTAGCATGATGGGGTCAATGTAGGATAACCTCCTTAAATAAGCATAAAAAGGTCAAGGTAGGATAGAGATAGAGATGTTTACAAATAATAAGTTCATCCATCATGCTACAAAACGTTAGAGGTTTTCGTAGATATATAGATATATTTGTTTCATCATCGTTCTGTTGTTTTGGTTTTAATCTTTTATCATTTTCAAATATATTGTTTGTCCAAAACAAATACGATAAACAACAAATATTTTACTCATAAACTAATACAAACAAACTAAATACTAATATGATACAGATATGATATAAATACAAATATATAAAAGAGGATGATCTACGCATCTTATGTACTAGAGAAGATGCAAATTTTATGTTATGGACTTTGATAACTTTATTTAGATATTAAAGATGATAATGATGTTAAGCTGCGATGTCATGGTTGGAAAGATGTATGTGTTGGGATTTGTAATCTCAGGTAAGGATAGTTTAAGATCATGGGATTCTTTTGTATCATATAGGAAAGGTTAATGTGTGCTTTTAAGTAATTGTCCAATCAATTCTAATCTATAAAATGAAGAAATCATGTAACGAAAGGAATTCCATGATGATCTTAAGCTAGGTTTCCATTCTTGGGAAAATTTATTTGTTTGGCTAATGAGCCAGTTCCAAAATACATTATAGCCTAAAGAAATATTTAATAATAGAAGAGATCATCTATTACCGCTCATAAGCCAAAGAAAATAAAGGTGTAATGTCTCATTTGGTACTTAAGCTTTAATAATAAATTCAATTAAATATCTGAACTTGAAAGTGCTAACTTCAATATCCGATTAAACTTTTTAAGATGGGATACTACCTATTGCTCTTTTCTATCTAAAATAGTCTACACAACTATCTTTCTTTTTTCTTTACCAATTATGGACTACTATGTATTGCAAATGATTATTTTGATAAAAGCATTCTATTTAGGATACATGTAAATTAAGAAAAATTACATCTTGGAAGGCAATTAAAATAATTAAAGTGAAGTATCTTTATCAAAATAATTAAAGTGGACACATGATTGTCCGTAGTTTGTCAAAACAAGCAATTGGATAGATAATTAAATGTAGGTAGTATTAATGACCTTGAAACTTTTAATTAGGGCTACTTGCAAGTTATTTGAACTTGGCTCATTTTAGGCCTTACTCGACTTGACTTGTTTCGGTAAACAAGCTAAGCCCAAACTCAAACTCAGTCTCATTTAGCTAAATGATCCGAGCCTAAGCTTTTTGCAGGCTCATGAGTTAGCTTGCGAACAGATTTAGTTAATATATTAATATGATATTAAATTACTATAATATGTTAATATAACATTATGAGCTGAGCTCGGGCAAATGAATCCTTAACGGGGTCAAGCGGACTCGTTAAAAGTCCGGCTCTACTCAAGTCCATAAATCTCTTAAATGTGTCGAGTTTGAATCTTGAAAAGCTTGTATTGGCCTAGCTCATTTACGCCCTACTTTTAGTTAGATGTTAAAATTGCTAATTTAAAAGTAGAGTTAGTTGATTAAATAATTAGCCAAAGTTTAGGTACCGAATATTACATAACCCTAAAATAAATACCTAGCAGAAGCCGTTGAAGGAGAAAGTGCGGATTATTTGAGTATAGGACACAAAGGGAAGAGAAGGTGCTGGGCACTGCAATGCCTGTGGGAGATGGAGTTGTTATAAAGTTGAGCATTATCGTGGAAGATGTGCGGCTCTTGTTTCATTATAGAAGTTCGCCACTTTAGATGTACACAGTCGTAGGCCCAAGTTGGTGGTTAAATTCATTTGATGATGAAGTTTATTTCCATGATAGAACTTTATGTCGAATTGTGCGCTTAGCTTTAATATATGCATAGTTGTCGATTCGTACAACTGTTGGAGTTCACAATTTTTGGATGTTCTTCTAATGTACAATAGTAAGTAGAAGTTAGTGGTTAAATTCATTTCTGTTGAATCTCATATATTTAACCGAATTTACCGTTAAATTTAGTAAAATCTCATGTTTTTAATCGAATTGACAAATTCTAAGTATTTAAAAAATTGATTAGAATATAGAAAGTAAAATTATGCTTTTATAGGCCCATAATAATTAGGATGATACATTGTTTTCTCTGTCTGAGGGATGTAATCGAGTAGGCAATTATAGAGTTTTTAACCTACCCGATCCGTTAAAAACCCTATAGAGTTGAACCCTATAAGGTCATAGGATTGGATTTGGATATGTAGTAAAAACCCTATAGAGTTATAGGGTCGGGTTCTTAAATTTTTTCTTTCAATTCTGTATGCATCTTTTCATTTTTTTAATATATAAAAACTTGAATTGGAAGCACTAGCTTTTCTTAAATTTATTATTAAAATTTGAAAATAGGTTGAAAAAAAAAAGATTATAGGGTCAGATTTTGGGTTATAAATCAAACCTTATATGATAGGTTTGGATATAGCATCAAAACCCTATAGGGTTATAGGATCGAATTTGATAGACTCTATATGGTAATGGGTCGGGTTTCAGGTTCATATGATCCATTTGAAACCCAACCCGGTTACATCCCTACTCTCTCTCTTCCTCACTCCCACCCCACAACTTCATTCGATTTTTTTTTTCATTCATGTTTGAATTCTCATAACAAAGTTTATGTGAAAATCTATTTACTTTATTTAAAAAATGAAATATTCAAGATAAGTTGAAATGTTAGTTATATATATGTATATGCATATATGTATATATAAATTACTTTCAACCCTACTTGTTGTTCTTTTATGCATATTATATATATATAAATTAAGACCTACTTATGACAAAAAAAATTAGTTTCTTTGTTTATTTATTTTTTTATCCATATCCGTTATGTATTTTAAGGCTTATACTAGAGGTGTTCATGGTTTAGTATGGTACCGTTTGGGGGTCGAACCAAACTGAACCGAATTTAAAATGGTTCGGTTCAAATATTCAATTAATCGAATTGCTTTTAATGGTTCGGAGTTTTGAACTGAACTACTTTAAATGAGGTTCAATTCAAACCACCTTTAAAAGCATTTAATTCTAATTAATAATATTAATAGTTATTTGAGTTTCCCATGATAAAAATATTTTTCAATGTGAACTTAAGGTAATACATATTTTTAATAAATCGATATCACTAACTAAGAAAATCATTCTTTTGCATCAATTCCATATTTATTTATGATATTATTCCCCTATAATGTATTTAGATTATGTTGTACTAATTGGTTTAAAGTTTTAAATTATCTCGTAATAAATTTACAAATTGAAATCTTACTCAATTCCCTTTCAAAAATGCATCTAAATGCAAGAATGATATTAGAATTCAAAATTGCAATTCAATTTCAAGACTATTCTAACATACCATATACATATATGATATTATAGAGAAATGTCACATTTGGCTCTTATATCTTGTTAGTAGTATTCTCATTATTTGGATTTCGATGATAACAAAAAGAGTTACATGTTAACTAACAAGTATATTGAATGTTAAGTTCTTATGAAAATGTTTTACAAGAAAATACCAATCAAAAAGTATTTCAGAAAGTATTTTCAAGAGCAGAAAAGAAGCAGAAACAATTTCAGAGAGCAAAATAACGTGTTGTGTGGATACTTTACAAAAGAATGGAAACTCAGAGGATATTTCAGAGAGTATTCAAGGAAGGTTATTAAGCAAGAATGTAGATTCAGAAGCTTTTTCAGAAGACATTTCACAAGAGTTACAATATGATAATGGATATGAAGACCCAGCACCAAAGTGATTGTATTTGGGAAATACATTCAATAATGTTCCACAAAGTTGGCTTAATATCAAAGGGGAATAAATTTGAAATAGAGATCGTTTTCAAGAACAATGGAAGAACATACTACATATTGCACTTGAAAAGAAAATTAGTGTGCATAATATGAAGTATTTACAAAAGGAAATCAGATTTTCAAGGATAATGTCTGAAGATTCTACTACTATACGGAAAATATGGAAAAATATCTATGAGAAAATATGTTATCAGAAGATATCATAAGATTCACGTTTCGAAGATCAGTTTTGTTTTTGTTGCTATTTTCGTGGGATTTTTTTAAAATCAAGATCACGCACCAAGATAACAACAAATTTGCTTATTCTTATCTTGATGGAAAACGTCTGAAACAAACAACACGAAGATTTTTGAATTTTCAAAAGAAAGAAGACTTTATAAGCAAGTCATCCGAATTAGAAGCAGAAAAAGAAGGGATCAAGCTTATCTATTCCAATGATTTAGCCGTTAGAAGATTATCAAGCTTATCCATTTTTGAAAGTTCCAACCGCTTGAGAATGTGTGATTATAAAGGCATGATCAGAACAAAGATGAGATATATACAGAGAACACGAAAAAAGAAGATATACATACGATCAAAGCTTACAAGCAAAAACTGTCATTTTCACTTTCATTTGTACCGAAATATTAGAGGATACTTTATCATTATTTCCTCAATTTGATTTGTTTAATCTTTATGAGATTGAGAGTTACAAGTAGGCTTAGTAGGTTGATGTTAGCTTGAAGGAAGCTAGGAAGATCAAACTGAGTGCATTTGTAGCCAAGTGCTTTGGCAAAAGACAACTTGTAACATTGATTTGTTCTTGGATAGTGAAACATACCGGTAAAGACAACCGGATCCCCGGCTTGGTGCAGGAAGAGAGGACTGACGCTCAAGGCGGAACCTCTATAAATAGCTTTGCAAATTCTTCTACCTTACTCTCTTTAATTCTCGTATATAATTACTTGTTTGTGTTTATTGTAACTTGTTTCAGAGACTGTTTCAGAGATTTTTTGTTACAAGAATTAAAAAGCAGAGAATAAATCAGAGACAAAAAGTTTTGCCATATATTCTTGATTGAGCTTAACAATTGTTATAGAAATTAGACTTGTTTGCTTCCGCATTATAGATAAAACAATTTTATTAAAGTTATTATTTTAAAGAATTGAAAACCCATTTTTGTTTGATTAATGCAGTTGGAGAATTTGATAAAGTTTACTTAAAAGAAATTTTTTTCTAACCAATTCAACCCCCCTTTCTTGGTTAGTTTTTGGGACCAACATATCTAATGTTTTAGAGTTATAAATAGATAAAATAATTATTATTATTTTTTTATTTCTTTTAATATGAAGCGGTTCAGTTTGAGTTTAAGCAGTTTGGTTTGGTTCGGTTCTACCACTTGAACCGAACTATAACCGTTTAGACTCTTCCTAGATCGAACCGCAAACCAAACCAAAATATAAAATAATAACATTTTATGGTTCGGTTCAGTTTAATGAACAACCCTCGTTTTTACAACCACCATAAGTATATCTCTATTTCTTTAAAGCTAAAGCTAATTTATATTTGTGGGAAAAACTTATATTTTTATATTTCAATTTTACAAACCTCTAAAGATTTTAGATAGAGTTGCCTACATTTTCACATTCTGATTTTACAAATCTATGAAAAAATTAGACTCAAATACATGCTTCAATATATTTAACTTTTCACTCTCATTTTAGCTTTAAACTACTTAAGTTTGGTGTATGGAAACTCAAATTAAGCTTAAGTAAGGTATGATTTTTTTCCCTTACATAACCAGAAATGAATATTCCATAGAAAGCTTTTTCAACTGCAACAGGTACATCATCCTAAGAAAATTAACGCTATGTTTGGCAACTTCCATGAAAGTGGAAATCAATGGAAATTGGTAGAAAAAAAATAATGAAAATAAAAATGAGTAAAAATGAAAATAAGTGGAATTTGTATTTTATCTTTGGTAACTTATTAGAGAAATGAGAGGAAAAGAAGAGAAATTGAGTTGGCAATTGATAAAATTATCCTTCCATTTGATTTTGACTCTTCACATATCGAGGAGAGAGAGGGAATTCCGCTCACTATTCACATATTTCCGCTGCTTTCTGCCCAAATACAGAGAGAAAGGAAAGGGCAATAACAATGGAAACCATTCATTTCATTTCCTTTGTATTCCTCCATTTTCTACAATGTGCAAACAAAAATTTTCCAACCACTTGCACTGCTTTCTTTCTATTTCACTAGGCTTCCATCCATCCAAACATACCGTAAGATTTTGCCATCATCTTTCACGTAATAAATAGAGGTGGAAATGCATTTCATGCAATAAATCAAGATGAAGATTGGCCTTTTGACAACTTTTGTAACTCTCGAGGAATTTCAAACATGAGAAATTCTCTAAAGCATGCACTATGACAAAACCATGTTCAAGCTTAAAGTGCTGCAATCATATCCTCTTTGTTTTTGTATATTATAAGTTGGAATAGCTTTACTTATTTTTCAAGCAGAGTATATGCTCCTTTAGCCTCAACTGAGAGTCATTCGTCAACTATATTTGTTAACTCGACAAGATGTAATAATTACTCCTAAAATAATCCTTCTCGCTGACAAAAGAGTTGGCATGTAAAGGAACAAGCAACCAGATCCTTGCACAAATAGTGAACAATTTTATGCATACATGCTTTTGGGAATTTTATAGACAAGATAGATGTGCAAGAAGCATAAATAAACAACCTAAAGGGGGTGCTCTTTAGTTAAACATTTGGATGACCTATAAGTATCTGATAGCCATATTAAAACAATGTGACTGTCTATGAAAATTTCCTTCGAGGATCCTAATTTAACAATACAGAGTAATGGGCTTCACTGATTATTGCATCAGGAATTCTGCCGATACATATACGAGAATTGATTCTTACAATTACGACATTAAATGATGTGTGAAAAACAAAAGAAACGTGTTCTCATATTCCTCCTAAAGAAGAATAGAAGATTAATGTGGGCCCATAAGGTCATAAAAGTAAAGAATTATTAAACAATGTAAACATAAGCAGGAGAGCTAACTCCAACTATAAATATTTAAGCCGCAGGTCCTGCACAGTAGAGCCAAAAATACTACACACAGAAATTCAAAGAGCCATTGTAGAGAAAGCAATCATGTCAAGCTACACAACTTCCATCGAAAACTCACATTCTAATGAGTGGACGCCATTCATTGGTGTCTACATAGCACTGGCCTCATTAGTCTGTGTCATAGCTATTTTTTTAGATCTCGTGGGAATACTGGGTACCATTCAATCTCCTCTCGATAAATGCTGTTTCTATAGATGTTATGACAGCAGCCTCCAAACTTTCGATGGATTTAAGTACACCAATGCCTCAGAAATAGATCAACTTGCTAAGTTGAGCACCTCTTCCTTTGTGTGCATTGCACTTGCTTGCATTGCACCGACTGTAGGGAGATTGAAGTATAGTGAGTTCCTTTCAAATATTGGAGCTCTTTGTGTTTTTGTTATCCCTTCAGTGGTAAGTGTCTGCATCCAATTAAAAACTGGAGTTATTTTCACATTCCAAACAGCACATATAACCATTATAGTCATGATTTGTATTCTTCTTGTCAAATGTTCTCTTTCAACTTTACTCGTGTCATTTTATAAAGGTATAGTCAATCCTGTGTACGAGAGACAGCATCAAGAAGCGTTGTTAGCCTTGCAAAATAGTCAACATGGTAAACATCCTAAGACCGAGGATTTGGAGCTATATCTAAAAAAATTTTCTGCAATGGCTCATTCTTGTTGCCCCCATCTCTTCATGGCAACTTCAAATGAAACTGCTATTTTCACAGTTTTTGGTTTAGTTGCTCCAATAACATTTTTTACTGTTCTTATTGCTCGTGTAACTCATAAGGCCAAATTCCTGTATCCAACTTCACGCAATGGCAGATCTGACTATGACTGGTCAGTTCTGTTTATTTTTATCGTTCAAACTATAGGTGTAGGAATAGGAACAATCGTCTTATGCGCTAGAGGGCTTTATTATGTCAGTTTACGGTTAGGTTTGGCCAATAAGAAAGAGAACAAAGAAAAAGAATGTGTACAGTCAGATGAGGAAGACTCAACATCAGGCCAGGAACAGTCAGAGAAGGCAGGCTCAACATCAGCCCAGGAACAGAGTGAGTACTGGATGCCGCGTGGCTGGAAATTGATGCCACTGTTTCCTTTCATTGAATATTGGCAGCAAAAGTACCTTGGATGTCCATTAAATTTTATATTCTGGTTCATCTGCTGGAATTTTGCATTGATTTTACTTGCTGTTGATCTGGCCCTTGTTTTGGTTATCCCGAGATATTTCTGGGAAATAATTAGCTCTGTAATGCCTGCGTGCCCTCCTTCCAATGAGCATGACCAGGTGCCCGAAGACCTTAAACCTTATTTTTCGAAAGTCGAGAAGATGGAGAAACACATTATGAATGTTAGCGACCGATGCTTGGCTGCAGAGGAGAGGGGAACAAAACATCTCACAAAGATGCTGAAGACATACAAAACGTTTGGTTTTGAAGGTGTTGTCAGGTTCTGAATTCCCCCAATCACACTATCTTAAGAGGATTCTCAAAAGTCTCCTCCTAACTGTTGGGCCCTTTCCGTGCTGACATTGACAAGGATTGCTATTCGTCTTCCTGGTATTGATTACTATTTAAAGGATGATTTAAGGAAGGGTGTGTTGGAGGGCCTTGTTTATGTCAAGCTCATAGAAAACACTTTCAATGACAAACCTGACTTCTTAAATTTTTGGGTTTCAGCAACTAATATGTGGCTTCTTTTGGTTCGTTCGGACATGGTAAGTTCCCTTCGCCAGGGGATTCGTTCAGATCGGAGAAACAATGATCGTGGTCGTGAAGATACGAATGGGACTGCAATGGGAGCCCTTAAGTCGATTATGGATCGTGAGAGAAAAAAACTCACCGCGCCAAGGAAAAGAGAACACTTTTACAGGTACGATCGGAATGCACCTGCAAAAGTGGCGGCACATTACAAGCATGGAACATGTGAGATGCTATTGCGAGAATGCGAGAACGATCCGGATGACAGCCCCCTGATCTTCAAAAAGATATGCGGTACCATCTCGGACATATTGGGAGCTTGCCTTGTCACTTTGAAAACCTATATAGTTGAGGAATGTAAAAAGAGCTCATCTATTGAGGATAGGAGAGAGGCTGCTTGTCAAATTCTCAAATTTTTTGGGAAAACTAAAGAAATCCTTAAAATCCTGGAGGAGGAGGAAAAAAATATTCCTGATGTAGATCCAAAGGAGATGGACAGCTGGCATCAACCGACACCTTAGTTCAGAATCATGGCCATGAGTATTTGTTTCATTTCATATGTCCTTCTTTCTTTTCTTTTCTTTTCCTTTTTTTTTTTTTTATACGCGTCAGGCGTGCGCCAATGTGGTTTGCTCATCTTGTTTTCTTGGTCGTGGCTGTTTTGCAAGTTTTCTTTTGTTGTAATGTCGTTGTTTCATTTCATTCCATATCATTATCATTTAATGGATAACTGAACAAGTGCTCTGTCACCACTTTGTTTTCTATATTATTTGAGTAAGAAAGACTTTTTGTGTGTGTATATATATATAGATGTATTTTTCCATTAATTATCCTTTAAAGTAAAATAGTTTCGAATCTCCCTTCCATTGTAATATAAATATATATATACATATATATTGTAGGATGACTCCATTTCTTCCACAAAACTTAACAATAAGACTATACAATTTGAAAAGGTTTTGTGGTATCTCATATCTTTAATAAGGATATGCTCTAAAATTACTTTATTGGCTGACAATTAAAGTCATTTCCTCATTTGGACACAAAATACTGTTAAAGCCCTATCAAAATTCATTGTAGGGAATTTCTACAGATCTATTAGGAGATCGTACCATTACTAATACTACAATTGAATTAATTATAAAAAATTAGTGTAAAAAATTTTATGGTATGGTTTCTGCATCTCCACTCACCTTCACGTTGTAACCTTTTTTTTTTTTTTTAATTTTCAACTTCCTCTTCTTTCTTCTAAATGTCCTTTTTATTCCTCCTTCACTTTCTTCCGAAAACATAATTTTAGGGTCCTTAAAATCATTTACCTTAGGATGAACTTTCACTTTTTGACTTTAGCCCATAGAACAACGGGCAATTGTAGCATGCAGAGAGTAACTCGAAAGTTTAAAATTAATATAGTATCAAACTAGAGGCTATATATTCAAATTCTTTTGCTATAATTTCACCTCAATTCAATTATCATTACATGATAGACCTCAAGCATATCATCCAACCGTGGTATAGGAAATTTATACCCACTGTGATGGTTAAAAGCCCTACTATCAACACACATCCTCCAGCTTCCATCCTTCTTGAGCATCAATAATGCCAGAGCTGCACATAGGCTCATGCTTTCCTAGATCAACTCCTTTTTCAATAGCTATTCTACCTTCTCCTTTAGAATCTCACTCTCCAATGAGGTAGATTAAGAAGGCTAGCTCAAGGAATAAGGTCTATTTGGTGCTAGATGTCTCTCAATGGCGATAACCCAGCCAAGATATCATCAGGCATCAATTCCTTAAATTCCTATAATAAAGGAAAAATCAAGTGTGGTTGCTCCTCCACTTGCAACTCAGCATTATTCATCAAGACCTGCTTTACAATCAAAGCATGCACTTGCCTTGTCTCTTTAATTTCTACATCAAAATTCTTTACTACAGATAAAAACGTGCTCTTCTCAGGTAAGGCAATCTTATTTTTCAATGGCAGTATTGTGTACTTTACCCCTTCCTTCTCCAGCTTGCACACATTACTTTTACCCAAATATCGCACATTCACATCATATTGCCATGGCCTACCGAATAAAAAGTGACATACATTCATATCGACGACATCACAATAAACCACATCACGGTGCTTACCTATACAAAAAGGCACCTTGCAATACTCGGTCACCTCAATCTTCCCAGCAGCCGATTTAATCTACTCCAAGGTAAAGGATTTGAATGCTTCTCCACAAGAAATTTCAATTTATTCACTGTTGTCCTTCTAATTATGTTCTTGTAGCTAACACTGTCAACTATGACTCCAAATACCTTCCCATCGATGGTACATTTAGTTCTATACAATTGGTGATGCGAAGTCACATCATCACATTTTGGAGCTAACATCATTCTCCGAACAGCAAAAACCTTCTCATCTTATCCATATTCCTCCTCATCTCCATCGAACTCATAACAAATCCCACATCATCCTCTTCTGTTTCCACGGTCTTCATCTTAAGACACTAATTAGATTTATGCCCCGGTTGACCACATCAGAAACACTTTCCAACAATCGATTTCACATAAGGATTATCTGTTTTCTTAACCTCTTTGTCCTGTTCCTCATTCACAGGATGTTTTCCTGCAACCTTATCCTCTAAGGGTTGACTCTTAGTTGTTGTATCCACAAGTCGGTTGTTCCTCTATATCCTTGGCTTTCTCCTCCAACCATGCAGTGAATCTGTACCCCCTCCCCCCCCCAAAAAAAATTTCTTTTTCCACGTTTTACTGCATCAAGTTAGCTTTGAAAGCCAGATTCTTCGCCTCACTCCAGGTACGAATAACTCGTACTCCAATTCTATCCCACAAAGGTAGCTTTAACCTTTCTAAATATCGAGATACTTGCTGCCCTTTAGATTCTATGAGGTTATTCCATTCTACTAATCTCATGAACTCCATAGTAGATTCATGAACTGGTTTGTTTCCTTGTTGGCATCACTTATATTGTTGGAACAAAATCTGCTCATAATCCGGTAGTGAAAATTCCATCTTCATCAAGTATTTCATCCGATACCAAGTATGAATAGGATCCTTTCCTTTTCTCTCTCTCTTGTATTGGATCTATTCTCACCATGCTGAAGCCATCCCCTTCAAGCAACAAGCCACCAACCTAACTCATATTTCAGGAGGAGTCTTCGCATGATCAAAGAATCTATCAACATCTGCAATCCAATCTCAGAATTCCTCAATCCCCAGATTCCCATTAAGGAACGGGAATGCAGTGCTCAAATCTTGTTTAAAAAGCTACCCTTAGTGCTAACTCATCATTGGCTTATCAAACTTAGGTTGCAAGTAAGCATTTAAGTAATGCATCACATATTAGGCTAACATTAATCTTAAAGAAGGGACAGAACAAAGAGAGTAGGTTCTATCTCCTATCCATATGTAAAATGCACTTGTATAGACATTTTGGGAAAATTTACCTATCATCATCGAAAAATTTACATGTATGGTAACAGTACTTTGCTAAATCCTTATATTCGGAACTTATACCCTTTCTATGTATTCTTAGGATAATTGAGTTGTGGGGAGTGTGTTATTAGAAGAGAAAATGCTAGGTACAAGTACGTAATAATTAATACAATTTCTACGCATTATTTAAAGAGGTCTTTAAAAAGCTTAAAGTTGGTAGGTCACCAAATCTTAAAGATCAGCATGTCTATTAGCTATCAAATCCTTGAAAATTAAAAGCATTCAAACTGTTAACATAAAGGAATCAAAATTGTATTAATCAAACTCGAAGTAAACTTCAAATATAGGTCTGTTTGGATTGTCTGTTTTTCATCTGTATCTGTATCTTTTTTAAAATGATATGTGTAAATATATCCAATTTGCATCTAAATTTTATCTACATTTGTTCTATTTGATCTTTTGATGAGAACTGTCAACTTTTTTTTATCTATATCTATTTCTTGATAAATAATTTGTTAGCAACAAGTTTGAAAAAGTGTCTATATCTGCCGAAAAAAAGCCAAAACAAACAGACCCTTAATTTAAATGCCTTTACATAAAAGGTCAAAATTAGTTTCGATTTCTCTTTAAATTTATGGTTTAGTCAACACCCTATGCCATAGCAAGATAGTACATATATGTATTAACATAAAACAACTTCGAATAAGTTTAAATTGCTTACATATTAGATTGTCCAAACGTTTTCTTTTCTTTTTTTTTTTTTCCTTTTAACCAAAATCCAAACGTTTTCACTAGTTCCTTTTTTTTCTGCCAAAACTGCTAAAACGATTTCATATATATATATATATATATATATTCATTGGCTAATATGATTATTGAATATAAGCACTAAAAATATTTGTGTAATTTATTAAAAACCGAGAACAGTTGTTTCATTAAAATTATTGACAGGTTTATTTTCCAGTAATGAATTCCCTTTTTTTCCTAACTTCTTTCTTTCTTTTTACTTTTTCCACTTTTTGGAGAGAGAAGATTTATGTATACACCATAAGAATATCAAACTAAAAAATACAGAGTAGAAATTTCACAAGAGCAGTACATTGAAAGGTTACTTTTCTTATTATAGTTTCTCGACAAGTTTAGTGAACTTGATATGTTGAGTTTTGAGTACACATCCATGAAAACAAAATCAACTAAAGTTTTCATTCTTTTCACGTTTTAAGAAACATTTCTTACATGAATAAAAATGGGTGTAGCAGCAAAGTGCAAGATTCTTTCACAAAGTAAAAACTTCACATACCATATTCAATCTAATAAGGTTACTTGGTTCCTCATTAGACAATTCTAGCTGTTATCTTGTGGCTTGAGTATTCATCAGAAATTTCACACCATTGACACGTCCAAACATTAGAACTTTTGGAATAATTTCCCTGTCTTGGAAATCCCTCTCATCTACAATCATCAGTAAATTCACTCGTAATTTAATGTTAGTACCACAACCATTTATCTAAAAGCTTAAGCTTGTAGATATGTCATGAGATATTATATTTATTATGTAACACTCTCCCTCACTTGTGGATGGGATTTTGATTTTGACTAAGACCCATCAAGTAGACGACTTAATTTTAATAAAGTTGAAATGAGTGCTAAGGGTTCAAACTCTTGACTTCCTACTCTAATACCATGGTTTTTTGGTAAAAGGTGTTGGTGTATTCCGGTGGTCGTAGTGTATGGTGGTAGATTTCAGTTAAACTTGCTCTGATACCATATAAAAGTTAGCACCATAATCATCTAATTTAAAAGCTTAAGCTTGTAGATATAATATGGGCTATTATATATATTATGTAAAAATATGAAAGTGCTCATATTTTTGAAGAGATAGAGGAGAGATTATCTATTAATAGAGGATAGACATAGTCTCAAATAATTAAGAAACATGGGAGGAAGGATAATAATGTATATAAGGAAAACAAGATTTTCTTAAATTTATAAGTTTTTATTATCATAACAATCACAATCCCAGAAACTTATGCAGAAATTACCTTTCACTAACATCATTGACAACAAACATCCAGATTAGACATTGTAAAAAGCATGATAATATAACCCAATTCAAGAAATACAAAACTAAGATAAACAAAAATATTAAAACGGCAACTGAAGAGGTTGAAAACATATTTTTCATTGTTATATACTAGCGTACTATGCACCTATTATACGGGTGTTAAAAAACATATAGAATAAAAAGAAAAAAGAAAAAGACTTGATAAAAGGAGTTAATCAGTGAAAAAGAAAGATATGCTAACATAAATTTGGTCATAGATAGAGGACGGATTGTATAAAGTGTAAAAATGCATATTGAAGTTAATAGATAGTGGGTAGTGGGTAATGGAAAAGTAAGTGAGAGAGAAAAATATAGTGGGATAGAAAAAATTATTTAAAAATGTGAAGTCCGAACAAAAAATGTTTTGGCTTTATAATAATAGATGTATGGCGGTGAAAATTTGCTTAACATTCAAGCAACGAATGGTGGTGATATGGCGGTTAATTACTACAAACCATGGAAGCAAATTCTAGAATATGAGTTGTTATTAGCTTAGGATATGAGCTATCATTTGTAAATTATGCTGCTGCTAGTTTTACAAATTTTAGGCTTTCATCATTGACTTTTCAAACATGACTGTATTGAGTTGTATCATCGGCTGGAGCTTTAATTTTTTGCTGTCTTGTAGTCCTATAAAGGATTATTTGTACTACTTGTAATTTACATTTTTCAAGAGATATATAATAATGTATGTTTAATCCTTAACTCTCTCTGTCTTCATTTTTTATTGTCTCCAGCAATATTAATTATAATTTGCATCCAACATATTTTTGGTATGAGAGTCAGACCCCTTTCACTATACACATACCAAACACTTGAACCATACACATAAATCTTAGCAATGGCATCCACAAGCAATAATACTACATTTAATTTTTCCCAACAAGGCATTCCCTGTTTATTGGTGAAAAATATGATATATGGAGTACTATGATGAAGAATTATTTATCTCAAGATTTTGGGATGTTATTGAGGAAGGTTGTGAAACCGCTATTGCCAATCCAAAGGTAAAAGCAACTGAACGGTACTCACAAAAAGAACATAAAGAAAATGCTGTGAAAGATGCCAAAGCATTTCTTTCATACAACAGGGGGTTAGTCAGTCAATTTTACCATGAATTATGGGTGTAACCACATCACATGATGCTTGAGAAATTTTAAGGAAGCAGTACGGAGGTCATGATAAAGTTATATCAATCAAACTCTAGAATCTATGGAGAGAGTTTGATAATTCATTCATGAAAGTAATAAGGAGGTGGAAGAGTTCTTCTCTAGAGTTGCAATTATCATTAATTAGATTAGATGTTATGATGATACAATTCCTGATAAGAGAATTATTAAAAAAGTCTTGAGAAGTTTGCCAGCAAAATTTAAAGATAGAGTTGTTGTCATTGAACAATCCAAAGATTAATCAAAATTGTCTTTGGATGAGCATATGGGTTCATTAGAAGCCCATGAAAAGTGTGTGAGTAGATTTTCTACTCAAAATTTAGAGCAGGCCTTCCAATCGAAGGTTAATATTACTAGGAAACGAAATAGTTGGCAAGATAGATATGAAAATAGTAACGGAAGTTCCTTCAACTTTACACATGGACGTGGTAGACATTAGAGTTCCCGAGGTCATGGTAGAGGAAGAGGATCCAACATGAGGATCTATGCAAGATATATAAGAAATTTGGCCGTGATTCCAAGGATTGTCATTTAAAATACAAATGATCCAAAAATCCTAATCATTTTGAGAGGGATTGTTATTACAAAAATCAAGAAGATGATAAAAGTGCAAATTTTTTTAGGAGAATCAAGACAAACAGGTATTTTATTCTTATATGAATGTTGAAGAATCATTTGAAAATATTTGATTTGTTGATAGTGGATGTCGACATGTCATAATCACATGACTGGGAATAAAGAGTTGTTTGTTGAGTTTGATGATAAGTTCAAATCTAAATTAAAGCTTGGAGATAGCAAAACACATGAAATTTCTAGAAAAGGAGTTATTGCTATCGACACAAACAGAGGTAATTCTAAACTGATCTATGATGTTCATTATGTCCCTAAATTGACCCAAAATTTATTGAGTGTTGGTCAATTAGTACAAAGAGGTTATGTGGTGAATTTTGATAATGATGAATGCATTATTTATGATAACAAGAAGAATTGTATTATTGCAAAAGTAAAGATGAGTACGAATAAATTTTTTCCTTTATCTATACCTCTTAATGAAGAATATGCCTTACAAAGTGTGAAAAATGATGAATCACACTTATGACATTTGAGATATGGCCATCTCAATTTTAAGGGACTTCATTTGTTGAAGAAGAAAAATATGGTTATTGGGTTGCCAAATATTTTGTCTCCTGAGAAAGTATGTGAAGGATGCATCTTGGCAAAATGCATCGTTTTCATTCCCAAAGACATCATATCGAGCTAAAGCTCTATTGGAATTGGTTCGTTTTGATATATTGACTAACAAGAACACCATCTTGAATGGTAGTAGGTATTTTGTTTTATTTGTTGATGATTATACAAGGATGATGTGGATATATTTGTTGAAGCAGAAGTTTGAAGCATTGTCGACTTTCCTTAAATTTAAAGCTATGATGGATAGCCAAAGTGGGAAAAAGTTGAAAATTCTAAGAACTGATCATGGAGGTGAATATACATCACATGAATTCCAAAATTATTGCAAAGATGTTGGAATCAAGAGACAGTAGAATGTACAACATACTCCACAACAAAATAGTGTTACTGAAAGAAAGAATCGAATCATAGTGGAGATGGCTAGAAGCATGTTAACTCAGAAGGGTCTTCCAAATAGTTATTGGGCTAAAGCTGTTAATGTTGCAGTACATATATTGAACAGATCACCTACAAAAGCAGTCCTCAATAAGATGGCTTATCAAGCTTGGTATAAAAAGAAGCCCCAGATTCATCATATGAAGATTTTTGATGTCTAGCATATTCTCTCATTCCATCACAGAAGAAAAAAATTTTGATGAGAAAAAGAAAAGTATATTTTCATTGGTTATAGTGATGAATCTAAAGGATATTGCCTTTTCAATCCAAATAAAATTGAGTTAGTTATTTCAAGAGATGTTATATTTGATGAAGAAGGATCATGGGATTGGAAAGAGAAATCTCCAATTATGGAAAGAATTTTGCCCTAAGATCTAATGTTATGTAGCTAGATCCTCAATCAGTTTCAAGACCAAATACTTTTGATACTCCTGGCACATTAGTACCTCAAGAATTTTATCCAGAATTAAAAAGTCCAATAAGGAAGGTACATTCTTTACGTGATATTTATGAATCATGCGAATTTGCATTCTTCTCTTGTGAACCATAAAAATATGAGGAAGCAGCAAAGGAAAGAAGAAGGATAAAAGCCATGGATGATGAGGTGGCAACTATTGAGAAGAATCATACTTGGGAGCTTGTTGATCTTCCAAAAGATAAGGAAGTTATTAGATTAAAACACGTTTATAAAACCAAATATAGAGAATATGGTTCCATCAAGAAGCACAAAGCACGTCTTGTTGTAAAAGGATATGCACAATAGCCAGCCAGGTGTTGACTTCAATGAAACATTTGCACCAGCTACACGTATGCAGACCATAAGAATTGTCCTTGCATTAGTAGCTCAATTATTGGATGTCAAATTAGCATTCTTAAATGGAGAATTGCAAGAAGAGGAATATGTAGAACAACCTATAGGATATATTATTAAAGGCAAAGAAGAAAAGGTATATCGCCTACATAAGGTGTTATATGAATTAAAGCAGGCACCATGAGCATGGAATAACGAAATTGATAGCTATTTCCAGAAAAATGGATTTCAAAGGAGTCAAAATGGACCAGCACTTTACTTCAAAAAAGAAGATAGAAATGATTTCCTTATTGTATGTTAATATGCGGATGACTTGATCTATGCAAGTACAAGTTAATCCATGTTGCATGAATTTAAGAGGGTAGTGATGAAATAATATGAGATGACTGATTTAGGTCTTATGAAATATTTTCTTGGAATTCAAGTTCGTCAATCTAAGGGAGAAATATTTATTTCTCAAGAAAAATATCTGGATGATTTGTTGAAAAGATATCAAATGAGCGATTACAAGCTGATTGCTACTTCGCTTACAGCAAATGAGAAATTACAGTCAAAAGATGGATCGCCAAAGGTTGATGCAAAGATGTATAGAAGTTTAGTTAGGTCATTGATTTATTTGACAAATACATGGCCAAATGTTATTTATCTAGTAAGCTTAATTTCTAGATTTATGCAAAGTCCAAGCAGGCTACATTATGCAGTAGCTAAAAGGGTATTGCGATGTTTGCAAGGAACAAACAATTATGGTATCCATTATGTGAAAGCAAAAGAATTCAAGCTTATTAGATATACAGATAGTGATTGGGTTGGATCTATGATGATAAAAAAAGTTCATATGGATAAGTATTTTCTTTGGGATCAAATATTATATCTTGGTCTTTAAAGAATCAAAAGACAGTATCATTATCATCATCTAAAGTGGAATATGTAGCAGCTACAGATGCAGCATGTGAAGCAGTATGGTTGACAAGAATTTTAGTAGACTTAAATTAAAGCCAAGATGCCCCCACAATTATCCATTGTGATAATATGTCAACAATTGCTATGACACAGAATCTAGTATTTCATGGAAGAACACAATATATTGAGTTGCGACATTATTATATCAGGAATTTGGTACAAAAAGGTGAAATTCAACATGAATTTATCAATACAAAGGAGCAACTCAGAGATATATTTATAAAAGTTGTATCAACAAAAAAATTCTAGCAATTTAGAAGAAGTTATAAAATTGCAAATTAAGAAGGGTTGTTGAAAATATAATTTGCATTTTTATATACATATGGCGATGAAAATTTGCTTAACATTCAGGCAATGGATAGCAATGATATGGCGGTTAATTATTGTAGATCATGGAAGCAAATTCTAGAATATGAGTTGTTATTAGCTAGGATATGAGCTGTCATTTGTAAATTTACTACTGCCACTTGTACAAATTTTAAGTTGTTATCTTTGACTTTTCAAACATGAGTTGTACTGAGTTATATCACGGCTAGAGCTCTAATATTTGTTGCCTTGTAGTCCTATAAAAGGACGTTTGTACTACTTGTAATACATTTTTATGAGATAATATAATGATGTATGTTTAATCCTTGACTCTCTCCGTCTTCATTTTGTATTGTCCTCCAACAATTTAATTATAATTTGCATCCAAGAAGATGTAGGGATGAATTAAAACTCACTAAAATTAAATTACCCTAATCAAATCAAATATGGGCTTAACCACTATAGGTGAATGTTCCAGAGATGCAACTGATCTTGAAGAGTTTTCTTGGCATCTCTCTCATTCTCAACATCCAATTGCTACAAACTGCTTTTTAGGATTTTTGGTTACTCATACAGAATTGCAATGTCTACTTTGGCCTTGGATTTTCTTGTAATGTGCTAAAGATTAATTTCATGATAAAGTTAGCGATTTTATGTTGTGTTTGATAACTTTCTTATACGTGGAAATTGATGAATTGACGAAAGAAATGAGTGGAAATGAAAATAAGTTGGACCTCTAATTTTGTTTGGTAAGTTTTTAAAGAAATGGAAAGAAAAGGAGAGAAATTGAGTTAATAATCGACTAAAATACCTTTATTTTTTTTTTTTACCTTGCTTTAAAAAAATATTTTAATCATTTTAACTAATTTTCATTGATTTCCTTCTCTTTCACCAAAGGGTATTCAATATTTTGTAAAGTTTCTTTTAAGATATTAATTTTGATAGTATTTTAATTTTCTTTAATTTTTTGTATAGATACCTTATTGAATTATTTACCTTTTAAAATTTTTTTTAATTCAATGTTAATTTTTTAAATAATCTTACTTCTAATCATAAATATTTTTTATATATTTTATACAATTAATATATTGTTTACTATGTCAAATGCTACGTGATAAAAAACGAGTACTAATGTAGAATTGATTACTGAAGATAACTAATTAGCAGTCAAAATGTAATTAGTGGATATGATACTATTTGATAAGGGAATCGACGGATTTAATCTCCCAGATCCTAATCATAATATATTAGAAAATAAGTAAACAAATAGCTAAAAATAACCTATCTGGTGGAGGTGAGAATACTTATTATTGAATGCATGGTCAAAGATGCCGTCCAACATGCGGTCCCATCATTATTATTGTGCAATATAAAGCTTTCTCCTCCTGAAATCATCCATGACCAAGCGAAAAAAAAAAAATCATTTTATTCAACCTCATTTCCACGATCTTCTATAAATTAATATTAGAATAATTGGTTAATGCTTAGGGTCTGTTTGGATTGTCTGTTTTTCATCTGTATCCGTATCTTTTTTAAAATAATATGTGTAAATATATCCGATTTGCATCTAAATTTTATCTATATTTGTTCTATTTGATCTTTTGATGAGAACTGTCAATTTTTTTATCTATATCTATTTCTTGATAAATAATTTGTTAAAAAAAAGTTTGAAAAAGTGTTGTTTCTGCCGAAAAAAAAGCTAAAACAAACAGACCCATAAATTGCTCTGCCCAAAAGAACAAACCAATGCGCAAAGCGGCCCGTACGCGGTTTCACGGTCTTGGTCCATGAGGAAATGACGACGAAGGAGCGTGCTTGAATGGACGTTGATTGCCGAATATTATATATATTATATTTGCATAACCTGTAGGTGTATATGATAGCAATATTAAAACAATATGACTCTTGTCTATGAAAATTTCCTTGTAGGATCCTAATTTAATAACACGGAGTAATGGACTTTCACTGATTATTGTATCAGGGATTCTGCAGATGCATGTAGGACAATTGATTCTTACATTTACAACATTAAATGATGCGTCTAAACAAAAGCAGCATGTTCCCATATTCCTCTTTAAAAGGAAAAATATTAAGGTGGGCCCATAAGATCATATATAAGTATAGAATTATTAAACAGTGTAAACATAAGCAGGAGAGCTAACTCCAACAATAAATATTTGAGCCGCAGGTCCTGCACAAGAGAGCCAAAAATACTACACACAGAAATTCAAAGAGCCATTGTAGAGAAACCAATCATGTCAAGCTACACAACTTCCATCGAAAACTCACATTCTAACGAGTGGACGCCATTCAGTGGTGTCTACATAGCACTGGCCACATTAGTCTGTGTCATATTTATCTTTTTAGATCTTGTGAGAGGGATGTCGAGTAAGCAATACTGGGTACCATTCAATCTCCTCTCGATAAATGCTGTTTCTATAGGTATTATGACAGCAGCCTCCAAACTTTCGATGGATTTAAGCACACCAATGCCTCGAGAAATAGATCAACTTGCTAAGTTGAGCACCTCTTCCGTTTTGTGCATTGCACTTGCTTGCATTGCACCAACCGTAGGGAGATTGAAGGATAGTGAGCTCCTTTCAAATATTGGAGCTCTTTCTGTTTTTGTTATCCCTAGTGGTAAGTGTCTGCATCCAATTAAAAACTGGAGTTATTTTCACATTCCAAACAGCACATATAACCATTATAGTCATGATTTGTATTCTTCTTATCAAATGTGCTCTTTCAGCTATTTGTGTCGATATAAAGCTTCATTCAATTCTGTGTACGAGAGTCAGCATCAAGAAGCGTTGTTAGCCTTGCAAAATAGTCAACATGGTAAACATCCTAAGACCGAGGATTTGGAACTATATCTTAAAAGATTTCTGCAATTGCTCATTCTTGTTGCCCCCATCTCTTGATGGCAACTTCAAATGACTGCTATTTTCACAGTTTTTGTTTAGTTGCCCCAATAACATTTTTTACTGTTCTTATTGCTCGTGTAACTCATAAGGCCAAATTCCTGTAACTTCACACAATGCAGATCTGACTATGATTGGTCAGTTCTGTTTATTTTTATCATTCAAACTATAGGTGTAGGACTAGGAACCATCGTCTTATGCGTTAGAGGGCTTTATTATGCCAGTTTACACTTAGGTTTGGCCAATAAGAAAGAGAACAAAGAAAAAGAGTGTGTACAGTCAGGAAGGAAGACTCAGCATCAGCCCGGGAACAGTCAGAGAAGGCAGGCTCAACATCAGCCCAGGAACAGAGTGAGTACTGGATGCAGGGTGACTGGACCCTGCACTGGGTTCCACTGTTTCCTTTCATTGAATATTGGCAGCAAAAGTGCCTTGGATGTCCATTAAAACTTATATTCTTGTTGATCTGCTCATGGTTTGCATCGGTTTGTTGCTGTTAATGCAGTCCTTATTGGTGTGTCCCCATATTTCTGGAAAATAATTAGCTCTGTAATGCCTGCGTGCCCTCCTTCCAATGAGCATGACCAGGTGCCCGAAGACCTTAAACTTATTTTTTGAATATGGGGATTTCCGCCCAGTCGAGAAGATGGAGAAACACATTACGAATGTTAGCGACCGATGCTTGGCTGCAGAGGAGAGGGGAACAAAACATCTCACAAAGTTGCTGAAGACATACAAAACGGTTGGTTTGAAGGAGTTGCCAAGTTCCGAATTCCCCCAATCCCTCATCAGTGAAGGATTCTCAAGTGAAGTCCGAAATTTCACATCGGATGAGGATTTGATGTCCAGCCCCAGATCACATCATGGGGATTCTCAAAAGCCTCCTCCTAATGTTGGGCCTTTCCGTGCTGACATTGACATGGATTGCTATTCGTTCCTGGTATTGATTACTATTTAAAGGATGATTAAGGAAGGGTGTGTTGGAGGGCCTTGTTTATGTCAAGCTCATAGAAAACATTTCAATGACAAACTTGACTTCACTAATCTTCGGGTTTCAGCAAACTAAGAGTGGCTTCATTTGGTTTTTTGGGATATGGTAGTTCCCTTCTCCAGGGGATTCGTTCAGATCGGAGAAAACAATGATCGTGGTCGTGAAGATACGAATGGGACTGCAAAGGGAGCCCTTAAGTCGATTATGGAACGTGAGAGAGAAAAACTCCGCGTCAAGGACAAGAAGATTCTTGTGGGACGATTCGGATCCAGATGAAAAGTGGCGGCACATTACAAGTATGGAACATGTGAGATGATATTGCGAGAATGCGAGAACGATCCGGATGACAGCCCCCTGATCTTCAAAAAGATATGCGGTACCATCTCGGATATATTGGGAGCTTGCCTTGTCAATTTGAAAACCTATATAGTTCAGGAATGTAAAAAGAGCTCATCTATTGAGGATAGGAGAGAGGCTGCTTGTCAAATCTCAAATTTTTTGGGAAAACTAAAGAAATCCTTAAAATCCTGGAAGTGAAGGACAAAAGTATTCCGGATATAGATCCGGAGGAGATGGCACATATGGACAGCTGGCGTCAACCGACACCTTAATTCAGAGTCATGGGCATGGGAATGTCGACTGTCTTTCTCCCTTGAACATGTTGTAATGCCGTTGTCATTTGAAATGTTCTTTTTTGGTCGTGGGTGTTTTGCAAGTTTTCTTTTGTTGTAATACTGATGTTTCATTTCATTCCATATCATTTAATGGATGATTGAACAAGCGCTTTTGTGACCACTTTGTTTTCTATATTACTTGAGTAAGAAAGACTGTGTGTGTGTGCGTGTGTGTATATATTCCCATTATTATCCTTTAAAGTAAATTGATATGGAAAGTCCCTTCCCCCATTCTACAAAACTTAACAATAAAATTATACAATTTGAAAAGGCTTTTATGGTATCTCGCATCTTTGATAAGGATATGTTCTAAAATTAATTATTGTCAGACAATTAAAGTATTTCCTCATCGAACAAAAAATACTAGAAAAGACATGTAATTTCATTATGGGTGATGCAGCACCAAAGCGTTTAATATAGAGAACATCAACGAGTGAATCTCAAAATGTGAACTTAATCAACAATTGCTAAGTAATTGCAAATTCAAAAAAAATCTTCTCAATTCATATCAAAGATGTCAAAATATCAATTGTGTATACAAAGACAAGCCTAAAGGCTTATTTATACTATTACATGAAAATCCTAAAAAGGTAAATAATAAATACAATATTGACTAATAATAAAGACAAATAATAATACAAATCTAAAAAGGAAAATAGTGAATACAATTTATACCAATAATAAATACAAATAAATCGTATACATAACTGACAAAGTAAGGCTTAAAGACTGGTCAAGGCGACGAGTGTAGCTGGTAAAGGACGGCGACGTAATAGCTTAGTTCACATCAGTGGGGAACTTCTATGGATTTATTACAAGATCATACTATGACTAATAGTATAATTAAATTAATTATAAAAAAATTAGTGTAAAAATTATGATATTTTATGGTATGATTTCTGCATCTCCACTCACCTTCATGATGTGACGGTTTTTTTTTTTTTTTTTTTCAACTTCCTATTCTTTCTTCTAAGTTTTCTGTCCATTCTCCTGCGCTTGCTTCTAAAAACATAATTTTAGAGCCCTTAACATCATTTACCTTGTTATCGGAAAAAAAAAAAAAATCATTTACCTTAGGATAAATTTTCACGTTTGGACCCTTAGCTGTAGAACGACGTGCAGTTGTAGAAGCATGAAAGAGAAGTTGACTGTTTAAAATTAATATAGTATCAAACTAAGAAGTCATCTATTCAAATTCCTTTGCTATAATTTCACCTCCATTCGTATCATTACATGATAGACATCAACCAACATTAACATGCAATGAGGAATAAGCGAACTATAGATTGGATGTAAAAGTAACAAAACCATAATAGTGGTGAAGAAAACTTACAAACACTAAGGTAAAAGAAAATGACAATACTGTGATATGACTAAGATAGTGATCAACTAGGGAAATGTGTAGAAAAGTAAATGATAAATATAGTGTGGAAGAGAGAAGCTTGTGAAGAAAAGTGATAGTTCACTATTATGGATAGGAAAAAAAAATAAAAAGCTATTTACTCTGCCAAAAATGGAAATACTAGCCCAATTAAAAAAAAAAAAAACCTTTAGATTATAAATGTGGAGAGGAATATTCGTTTCTAGCTTAAATAGAGTAGAAGATATATAATACACTTACAGTAATTATCACATATTTTCCTATTGGTAATTCTAATATTTAATTAAGATAAATTCAAGTTTTTTATGTGATTATGCATTCATTCTTGTTGAATAAGCTTGTATTGTATAAACAGAACAATTGAAAGAGAACTATTTCAAGATTTTCCATCGATAACTATCATAAACTTATGATAATTTACTCTTTTTTTCTCCTATTATCGTGATGTATTAGAGATTAACTATTGTTTATCCATCAATTTGAAAAAAAACATATACACAAATACAATTTAGACATAAATAATTTCTTGTCTAGGACACATTTTGAAATTAATCACTTATTTAAGATCAAAATAAAAATAATTACTGAATTCCAGTACCGAAATTCTGTATACAAAACAAGATACGATCCATATGTATATCGCGTGTTATAGAAGCAATATAGACGACTCATATATCGCCTCTCTAAATCGCGATGTACATACAAGAATATTGCACTTTTAAAAAGTAATATAGATATTGCTTTTAATATTCTCAATAGCAATGGTACTAAAATATCATATCATGAGGCACAATCGCGATGTACTTATAACTTTCCTTATCATGTTTCATAAACGCGATTTAGTAACTATATATTAATAAATTTGTATATTAGTACTTATTTTGTACAAGAACCTAGACATATGTTATATCCATTTAGAGAAAATTAATTACCTAAATACTACCATCGCTTTGCATGTCCAAGATGGGATATTAATTTTTTTTTTTTTTTTGCATCGCATGTCAACAGGCAATACACTTGTATATCGCCTATGCAAGATGTGATATATAATTGGTTAAATTATTGTATTGTATCTTGAATATGCCTTACACATATAAAATCGTGTATCTTAT
Source organism: Combretum micranthum (assembly GCA_024138025.1). Lineage (NCBI taxonomy): Eukaryota > Viridiplantae > Streptophyta > Magnoliopsida > Myrtales > Combretaceae > Combretum > Combretum micranthum. Next base: position 254,729 of record JAMXBD010001695.1, on the reverse strand, counting down.
ATCTAAGATACGATATAACAATTATATTTAGATAATTATTTTTATTTATTATATATGTGTATTTCTTTTTCAAGGATGGTAGACACATGTTTTACCCTAATATATTATCCATATTTTATCTTCATTAAAAAAATGCATTAACAAATTATTAATTAAAATTGGGATATTAAATGAATGAGAGTAAGCATACACATCAAATAAAATAAACAATAAACTATTTTAGCAAGATTTGATGTGAACTTTCTCCCCAATGGATTTGATATTTATTTTATATTATCAATTAAAGACACTCGCTTTAGAAAAGGAAACTACTAACTAAAACTCATAAATCCCAAGCCAATTACAGTTAGAATACTGCGATATTACAACATAAACAACACACACTCTCTCTCTAGAATCACATTAAAAATCACATCCCCTCTTCTCTCTACATTTTAAGAAGTCAAAATCTCTTATGTTTATTTGTTCCATTTTAATTATTTTATTTTATATATTATTAATTTCATTGACCTTATATGGTCATAATTATGACCTTAACTACACCCTAAAAATCATAAATTTTTTCATACCTATCTCATAATCCTCTAGGTTTAGACCCTAAAAAATTTTTAGTAGGTCGGATACTCTTTAAAGACCAAGCTGGTTGCGTCCCTACTATTGTTTGAAATTTTTCCATAAATAGGCACCATAACTAGGGGTAATCACAAATCAATTTGGTTCGATTTTTCTTAAAACCAAAATAAACTATAATTTATGGCTTGATTTTTCTTTTCATCCCAAACCAAACCCTTAAGTAATCGTTTGGTTCGAATTAAAAATTTTCTAAACCATTAAATAATGGTTTTGTTCGATTTGGATTACAAATTCAATCAAAATTCTAACTGAAATTTTCTTTCTTCTAGTTTTTTTTTTTTATATTTGTGTAGATACTTAAATATTTATATCACTTCATAAAGTTTATATTATAAACCACGATAAAATTCTTTATGAATTTTCATATTTTTATCTATAGTTCTCTATAAAGTCAGTTATTCACCAATAAAATGTATTCACTAATCAATACATAGTAAGTCATAATTTATAATTTTTAATAGAACTATCAAATCAATCATCTACCAATAAATTTAGTAAAAAAAAAATCATCTATCAACAAAATTAATAAATAAAATGATCCGGTAACAAAATACATTAAACAATTAATACATAATAAGACTTTATAACTAAATAAATAAATTCATAATTTATAAAGTTAAAAAAACTATTAAAAAATAGTTCATCAACAAAAAAAGCATATATCATGAGCCTAAAAAACAAATTTAAAAATGATCAAGTTGATCTTAATCAATATTCACCAAATAATAAATATCATGAATATATATGGTCTCTAACCAATCATCATAAAAAATATATAGTTATCATTTACAAGTAAAATATTATTATATTTTTCTAAAACGATTTAGTTCGATTTTACAGATTAGTTTGGTTTACCTTCAAACCAAACCATAAATTTATGGATTGGTTTGGATTGAAAAATTTTTAATCTAAATTGTTAAAAAAAAACCCATATTTTCGACATGGTTTTGTTCGGTTATGGATTAGTTCGGTTGGTTTTTTTTCCACCCCTGGACATAATCCTATGACAATTCACTTTATTTTTCTCCTATTATCTTCATATATATGTTGAAGTCATGGTATTCTTAATATACTATCCATATTTTATTTTATTTTTTTAAGCAAGCATTTTGCAAATGCAAGGCCTCAGGGAACCTAGAGTGGAGATAAACAATATATATATATTATATATATATATATCAACATTCAAAGATGGATGGATAAATTATTAACTAAAATAGGCATACTAAATAAATAAAGTGTAACCGTAGACATCAAATAAAATAAATAATAATCCATTTTGACAGATTTGATGTATCTCCCGACAGATTTGATTCGTCTTGTATTTTCAATTAAGAATACTCACTTAAGAAAAGGAAACTGCTAATTTTTTTTTGGCCAAAAAAGGAAATTAATAATTAAAACTCAAGAATCCCAACTATTATTTAGATCTTAATGTGCCGCCAACGGTAAAGCCAATGCAAGTTAGGACATAGGATGCTGCCGTATTATTACAACATGAACAACACACACTCTCTCTCTCTCAAGAATCACTAGATCTTAATATTAATATATGATATGAAAAGAAATTTCAGATTATTATGTTAAGATTATGGATAAGAAAAAAATAATTAAGGAAGTTGACCTTTATTTTTGGCTAAATAATATCTAATACTTCCAGATTATTCATTATATATATATATATATATATATACTAGCATATGACACACCCGCGTGTGCAAAAAAGAATTAATAATAAAAAAAATGTGAAAACAATTATAAAAAAAATGTAGAAAATGAAAAGATTTTTAATCCAAAGAGAGAAGAGAAAAAGAGAAAGAGTAGGAAGAATAATAGAGTAACCATTAAAGATTGATTAATATTTTGTTATACGAAATATGTAGTTTTTCTTTAATATTAATAGATACCTACTAGCAAACATACATTGCGATGTCACACCCTTAAATCTTACTTAGTTACATCCTTTCGTCCTTTTTTTATTTTTTTTATTTTTTGCCTTCTAGTTAATTTTTGCTGTTCTTGTTTTCAACTTCCATAACATCATCAAATGCACAACTATGCCGCCGTTCTATTATGGCAAAGTTAGAGGCAATATTATTCCTAATACTAGTGATTGGTCTCCCATTTTTCCAACTGTAACATACGATTTCGTTCTCCAAAGAACACATCGTCAAATGCTTTGCACAACGACGCTGAAGTTCTTGTCGATATCCAAACTACGAAGCCCCGCAGACAGAAAAAGGAGGATCCTGCTGCTTTCCATCCTCAATTACCCTGAACACTCAAGGCTCACATCCGTGGAATATTCGCAGACATGAATCGACCCTGTGCCCGCGCTTTGGAGGACATGACACAATCAGTTATTACGGAGTCCCATCTCTTGCTCAAGTACACGATCGCAGGTGTAGTATAATTGTTAAACTAGACCTGGTAATTCGTACGAAGAGGATGTTTATGTGACTAGTGTCTCATCCGCATCATCAGAGTTGTTTACGCGTCAATGTCTTATGGAAGGCGCTTTCACATGGGAAAAAGAATCCAGCGAATAAAGAGGATCAGACCTGGCTTGTATTTTGAACAGAGAGTTCTTGTTTGTAACATTGATGAGTTCATCGTCACACTGGCCTCTCCGATAAGCCATAACAGCTAGAGTGGGATCTCGTTTTTCACAATATTTACCCACAATACGAGAATCAAAGTATGGATTGGTTGAGAGGAAGTGCTCCGGACTATTGTTGCTATCAACGATTATTTTTCCCTAGGCATTGTGGACATGTACGTCTTGGCTTCCCCAGCTTACCAAGTGTTCTAAGAATTGAGTGAGCAAACGGAGTCGATTCCTAACCAAAAAGAAAAAAAAAAAAAAAAGGAATGAATAACAGAAGGTATAAAAATCAATAATTGAAGAAATATAGTAAGAATGCCAACCTTTTCTCACATTCTTCAACCAGAGGTTCTACAGGAAGGAGACAGCGGACAGAAAGAGTCAACCCTTTGATAAAACCTTCAGGGCACTCATCATCTAAAAGCTGTCCTACAACTAAAGAGCATTCCCAGTGTTGACCTCCCAGTTGAGAGAAGAATTCTCACGTCTTAAGGCTAATTTTATATTTATTTGTGTTTTATAATTTCTCCATAACTCATATTTTTTATTTTATTTTTGCATCATAAAATCTTCTTGTTCCACCTCTCAATCCGATCTTCCCACACTCACAAGTCACACCAGCATGTGGGACATGATAATATGGTATTTGGTAATTTCTATGTTCCCCTCAATTTTTCATATAGAACTGATTTTTTCAGTTATATAAGGACTTAGACCCAATGGAGGAATCCTATTCCAAATTTTTGACATATATGCGGCCGCGTCAATTGTAACATTTATTTGGGTTTAACTGAATACAGACATTTATTCGCTGGAAGGCGCTTTCAGTCTTATAAGAACATCTATTTGGGTTTAACTGACGAGTATGGTAAAAAACCGAGTAATTCTATTGGAGATGTGCCTAGGGCTTGAGCGAGTAGGAAGTGAATATCATATTCGCATCAGCCCTTTCTTTTTATTCGTTTTCGGTAATGGGGCTTTCGATCTGTACCTCTTACTTAAGAATTCGAAGGTGATGTCAAGGTGATGTCACTAAGTGTATGGGAGTATTATCATACATTCTCTATTTATTATGATTTTTCCTCTCAAGATGTTTGTTCTCTTATTATGATATATTGAATGGAGTAGATTCATGATTATCAGATTTTATTATTGTTTTTTTTCTACTTCAAATCTTTTTAAATGATTGTGAGATTTATTGAATCTTTTTTGAGAAATTAGATACTAGAGATTAGTTATATTGTAGATATTACCATAATAACATTGGAAACATAATTAAGAAGAGAAAAAAATAAAAAATAAAAATCAATTCCACAACATATTACTACTGGTATTTAAAAATAAAAATTTTACAATAAAAAACTAGTAAGAGAAATTATATTTCTATAAATAGAATTAGCGATGATAATTTTTTAAAAATATAAAATTCTATCTATAAATCCTATTTTTTATTTCAATGAACGTCCAGGATGCATGTATTAATAATATATTAAAATTCCAATAAGGATGATGATAATAATATTACAGCCCCGTTCGTATAGGAATGCTTTTTTACTATATCTAGACACGTCAAAATTGGGATGTTTCATTCCTTCCCGCCCTCGAAATGGTCTCCATGTTTTGGAAAAGCGTTTGCTGTCCAAAATTTTATTCTCATTGTGTATTTACTAATAATTATCTTATACATATTTAATAAATTAAAAATATTTAAAAGTTTTTAAAATATAAGAATCACTTTTTAACACGTATCAGATGTTTATTTACAAAAATACACTGGAGACAGCAAGCTTGAGTGAGCAAACTTTTTTCCCAATGTTTCATGCCAAATCAGCATATCCTCTATGTATCCATTAGAGGAAGTTCTTTTTTCTTACTCTTTAATACTCGTGTTGAATATATATTTTTTCAATTTCTGCTCTGTTGAAGTTTACATTGATTGGTTTAGAAAATAGAGAGCTTTTACGGTCTCATCAATCAACCATTTAATCACTAAAATAAAAATAGTAATTAGAATATTAATTATTTTAGTGGTTCGATTACAATTAAATATGATGTGAGTCGTTCGATAGTCAACGAAACCAATTCTATCAAAATTAATAACCAAACTAAAATCTTCTTATAAAATATTAACACCAACAACATGCTTAACTAGGCTGGTTAAGATTTTAAGGTTTCACAAAAAAATAATTAAAGAAATGGATAAACTATTGATAAGAGCATGTACAATGAAAGTTTTTAATATGATTTTTTATATGAATGATCTTGCTTTTGAGCCTCTTCCCCTTTAGAGTAAGATCCTTGTAAGATTCACCCCAAAAAGTTAGCTTCGTTTTCTTTATCTTTTTGTATTTTTTTTTTTTTTTTACAATTGTTGAAATAGACCAATGGTTGAAATAGACCAATAGAAAGATGAATATATAGTGTTTTAGTTATTAAATCACATCTAGGGACTTATTTTACCACACTAGAAGGAATTCCTCATTCTATGGGTTATTTTAACACACTAGGGGGTAATTCATTATTGTAAGGGCCATTTTACCACACTAGAGGGGAATTTCTCATTTTGAGGGTCATTTTACCACATTAGAAGGAAAATTCTTGTTTTAGGGGTCATTTTACTATACTAATGGGAATTCATCATTCTAAGGACCATTCTACCACACTATGGTGAAATTCCTCATTTTGAGGGCAATTTTACCACATTAGGGAGAAATTTTTCATTATAAGGGCCATTTTTACCACATTAGGGGGTATTCCTCATTCCATGGGTCATTTTACTACACTAAGGGAAAATTCCTTTCTAGGGGCCATTTGACCATATTAGGAGGGAATTCCTTGTTTCAAAGGCCATTTTATCACACAAGAGAGAATTCCTCATTCCATGAGCCATTTTACCACACTAGGAGGAAAATCCTCGATCTATGAACCATTTATCACATTGGGGGGAAGGGGAATTCCTTATTCTATGGGTCATTTTACCACACTAGAAGGAAATTCATCACTCCAAGGGTCATTTTACCACACAATGATGGAATTTGTTGCTCAAATGGTCGTTTACCATGTTAGGGGGGAGATTCCTCGTTTCAGGAACCATTTTACAATAGTTAAAGGGAAACTGTTGTTTTAGGGATCATTTTACCATACTGGAAGAGAATTCTTCATTCCAAGGGTATTTAACAAAACTGGGGGAATTCCTGATGTAGATCCAAAGGAGATGGTATATATGGACAGCTGGCATCAACTGATACCTTAGTTTAGAGTCATGGCCATGGGTATTTGTTTCGTTTCATGTGTCCTTTTTTCTTTTCTTTTCTTTTTTTTTTTATGCACGTCAGGCGTGCGCCAGTGTGGTTTGCTCAACTTGTTTTCTTGGTCGTGGTTGTTTTGTAAGTTTTCTTTTGTTGTAATACCGTTGTTTCATTTCGTTCCATATCAATATCATTTAATGGATAACTGAACAAGTGCTCTGTTACCACTTTGTTTTCTATATATTTGAGTAAGAAATACTTTTTATGTTTCTGTGTGTGTGTACATATATATAGATGTATTTTCCCATTAATTATCCTTTAAAGTGAAATAATTTTGAATCTCCCTTTCATTGTAATATAAATATTTATATATATATATATATATATATTGTAGGATGACTCCTTTTCTTCCACAAAACTCAACAATAAGACTACAATTTGAAAAAGGTTTTGTGGTATCTCATATTTAATAAGGATATGCTCTAAAATTACTTTATTGGCTGACAATTAAAGTCATTTCCTCATTTGGACACAAAATACTGTTAAAGCCCTATCAAAATTCATTGTAGGGAATTTTTACAGATTTGTTAGGAGATCATACCATTACTAATATTATAATTAAATTAATTATAAAAGATTAGTGTAAAAAATTTTATGGTATGGTTTCTGCATCTCCACTCACCTTCACGTTGTAACCTTTATTTTTTTTTTTTTAATTTTCAACTTCCTCTTCTTTGTTCTAAATGTCCTTTCTTATTCCTCCTTCGATTTCTTCTGAAAACATAATTTTAGGGTCCTTCAAAACATTTACCTTAGGATGAACTTTCACTTTTTGACCTTAGCCCCATAGAATGACGAGCAGTTGTAGAAGCATGGAAGAGTAACTCGAAAGTTTAAAATTAATATAGTATCAAACTAGGAGGCTATATATTCAAATTCTTTTGCTATAATTTCACCTCAATTCAATTATCATCACATGATAGACCTCAAGCATATCATCCAACCATGGTATAGGAAATTTATACCCACTGTGATCCGGTTAATAACCCTACTATCAACACACATCCTCCAGCTTCCATCCTTTTTGGGCATCAATAATGCCGAAGCTGCACATGGGCTCATACTTTCCTAAATCAACCCCTTTTTCAATAGCTCTTCTACTTCTCCCTTAGAATCTCACTCTCCAATGAGATAGATTAGGAAGGCTAGCTCCAGGAATAAGGTCTATTTGGTGCTAGATGTCTCTTAATGGTGATAACCAGACCGGGATATCATCAGGCATCAATTCCTTAAATTCCTACAATAAAGGAAAAACTAAGTCTGGTTGCTCCTCCACTTGCAACTTGACATTATTCATCAAGACCTACTTTACAATCAAAGCATGCACTTGCCTTGTGTCTTTAATTTCTGCGTCAAAATTCTTTACTACAGATAAAAACATGTTCTTCTCAGGCAAGGCAATCTTATTTTTCAATGGCAGTATTGTGTACTTTACCCCTTCCTTCTCCAGCTTGTACACAGTACTTTTACCCAAATATCGCACATTCACATCATATTGCCATGGCCTACCGAATAAAAAGTGACATACGTTCATATCTACGACATCACAATAAACCACATCACGGTGCTTACCTATAAAAAAGGCACCTTGGAACACTCAGTCACCTCAATCTGCCCTACAGCCGATTTAATCTACTCTGAGGTATAAGGAGTTGAATGCTTCTCCACAAGCAATTTCAATTTATTCACTGTTGTCCTTCCAATTATGTTCTCGTAGCTACCACTGTCAACTATGACTCCAAACACCTTCCCATCGATGGTATATTTAGTTCTGTACAATTGGTGATGCTAAGTCGCAACATCACATTTTGGAGCTAACATGATTCTCCGAACAACAAAAACCTACTCATCATCTTCTCCATATTCCTCCTCATCTCCATCGAACTCATAACAAATCCCATCATCATCCTCTTCTCTTTCCACGGTCTTCCTCTTAGGACACTAATTAGATTTATGCCCTGGTTGACTACATCAGAATCACTTTCCAACAATCAATTTCACATAAGGATTATCTGCTTTCTTAACCTCTTTGTCTCGTTCCTCATTCATAGGACATTTTCCTACAACCTTATCCTCAAGAGGTTGACTCTTAGTACTGTATCCACAAGTCGGCTGTTCCTCCATATCCTTGGCTGTCTCCTCTGACCATGCAGTGAATCTGTACCCCCCAAAATTTCTTTTTCCACATCTTGCTACATCAACTTAGCTTTGAAAGCCAGATTCTTCGCCTCACTCTAGGTACGAATAACTCGTACTCCAATATATCCTGCAAAGGTAGCTTTAACCTTTCTAAGTATCGAGATACTTGCTCCCTTTAGATTCTATGAGGTTATTCCGTTCTGCTAATCTCATGAACTCCATAGTGGATTCATGAGCTGATTTGCTTCCTTGTTGGTATATTATTAAAACAAAATCTACTCATAATCCGGTAGTGAAAATTCCATCTTCATCAAGTATTTCATCGATACCAAGTACGAACAGGATCCTTTCCTTTCTCTCTATCTTGTATTGGATCTATTCCCACATGTTGAAGCCATCCCCTTCAAGCGACAAGCCACCAAACTAACTCATCTTTCAGGAGGAGTTTCGCATGATCAAAGAATCTATCAACATCTACAATCCAATCCAAGAATTCCTCAATCCCTAGGTTCCCATTAAGGAATGGATATCAACCTCCAACCAAAATCTCTAGCATCCCTATCATCATATCCATCACTTATATGATCGCCATATCGCTAATAGTGAAAATTCTTGGCTCTCTATCCTCATAATCATTCCTTCTCTATCACCATACGGTGGATTGTGAGCGAACCGAGGAGATTCCACTTCACTCTCTTCTGAATCCTCTTCTTAGATTGGCTGTTTTATGTGCAGGGACTAGTCTGTCAATTGGGTCACCACGAGCTACCCTTAACCCCCGGCCTTTTATTGTCATTTCGTCTCTTATTTGCATGAATTCCACAACCGTCCAGACGATCCACAATCTCCTCAAAACGTTCCTTGAAACGCTAGAACATGTGATCCATCCGTTGCTCTAGACATCACTGTCACCCCAAAGGAGTCTAAAAGTGACAGTCCGCCACATACGGTATTAAAACTTAAGAATGACTTCCCAAAGTCATGCGAAAGTTTTCAACACCATATCATCTATCACAACAATAGGAGACACTGTGAGATAGTAAATACAACATAAGAATCTAAATAATCATCCAATTTATCATTAAGAGAATATAATCCTTACATCATCTTAGGGTTTTCCTCTATAATTCTCCAAACAATCATAATATCAAGTTAATCTTTCACAAAAAAAAAAAAAATACTAACACTAAAAGACATTAAAGGATATTTAACCTAAGATCTTCAAAAGATATCCAGAAGCTTTTTCAAAACATAATCCCACTCGAGTATATGAAGTCTTCGAGCATAAAAGATATAGTTTTGTTACAACAAAGGTTTATCGGAGTATAAGCATAACTAGCTTAGTGAGAATATTCCTGAATCAACGTACTTGTATAAATAATTTCAAACAAGTTATTAAACAAGCAAATAAATGCATCAAGCAAGTGATCAAGCAATACATATGATCTACTGGAAATTATATGTTTGAATGAATTTACCCCTAAATTCAGGGTTAGGTGTTCCAGGCTCTTTAAAACCCATATTTGAAATCCAACTCATGTAGTTTATTTCAGGCGCCTACTTGCCCATTTCAAAATAGTTATTTCAGGCTCCTAATCGCCCATCTTAAAATAGTTCTTTCAGGCTCTTAGTCACCCATCTTGCAAATTTCTGGCTACTGCAAACCCGACTACTATACTCTTGTCCCATCGAGTATAGCAGCTCATGCAATGAAACTAACTATGTGATATGCATGAATCAATTAATATAATTCATAGTATATGATTAGAGTAATTTAAAGGTGATCACAGAATTACCTTTAAATTAATTAACAACGATTCATGCCTCGTATACTTAACATTCTTTCAACCAATATTATCATATATAATCCATTTTCATCTTTTCCTACTTCTAGTACCTCTAGCTATAAGCACAACCAAGTACATAAAAAGGTAGGAAATAAACACACTTAGCCATGAGGATCTATCTTTCTTATGAATGAGTCGATCGGTAAATCCACTAATCAAAATAATCCTCCGGGTATTAATACTCCTCCTCGGAATCACCTAATCAAGAAGAATATCCATAATGAGTATTTCTTATTGATTCTATGGTACTTATCAAAAACTATATCATAAGATCGTTAAAATTCGTATAGAAGGTAATTCCAACTTAAAACGGCCATAACTTGGTCATTTTAACTCGGAATTGCGCAAATAATATACCATTTTTTACCTACTTGAAAAGATCTATCCATTTCTAGGGTTTTTTGTCATAAAAAGCCATTTGGCTTGAAAAATACTACTGTACAAAATAGTTACGAATTTATAGTTTACAAAATATGATTTTTCCAAACTTTACTCAAAAATCCTTAAGCAAAATATATGGATATATATATAGTTGAAAAATCCTTTGAACATATATAGGCACTCATATTGTATGCATGATTTTTGTAGTGTTGTCTCAATATTGATATTTCATAAACAATTTGTCTTTGATGGTTTTAAAAGATAAAACTTTTGAGAATTCCTCCTTTTTGATTTGTTTAGAAAAGTATATTTGAGTGATTATGAGTAAATGCTTTCCTATTATAATTTTATTTTCTCACTTTTCAAAAGTAAATTCATTTTCAAAAATTTGGTTCTTTAAGTTATCTACTAACTTTATTTCTAGTGATTGAAAAGTAAGTTTTTCAAAATATCCTTTAAGTTTTTTATGTGGTCAAATATTTGAAGTTGTGTTAAATGTATGTTTTCCTTTTATTTTTTATATCATTTCTCTTCTTTAGAAAATAGATATACGTTTAAAACTTTACTTTCTTGGCAAATTTTATTTTTCTAAGTTGGTTTTCAAAATAGTGAGTTGACTTTATCTTGGTTTGAAAAACTTGTTTTATTCTTAATATTTGTTAAATGGTAGCATAATTCTCTTAGACAAGTTTATAAGAAAAGCTTTCTTAATAAAAAATTATTAACATTGGAACTTAGCAAAATTTCATTTTAATTTTGAAAAGAGAATAACAACATATAAAAATTAAGTTTTGAAGAGGCTTTCTTAGTAGGTAATTTTCAAAGTCTATAATGAACCTACTTAAGTCTTATAAAAGATATGGTTGAGTTAGAATCCTTCAATGCTAAAAATTCTTTCTTTATGAAGTATTAAGTTTCGATTTATGAAAGAAATGAGTTCCTTTTATTATTTTGAGGAAATCTACATTACTAATTCTTCTAGAATTTATGATTAGCTTATCCTTTGGAAAAAGTTTATTATTAAAAACAAAACTTAGATCTTTTGTTAAAAATTCCTTTTGTTAAGAAATCTAGTTTACTTTTCTTTATTTAAGAAAGAACCAATTTTTATTTTTATTTAAGACATCAACATTTTAATCATGCATGGATATGATTATGTGGTAATGTAAAAATAAAGATAACATAATAAGATAGAAAGAAATACTTGTAACATAATAAAATAGTCAGGCATTAGGAACCTTAGCTTCAGCAAGGCATCCCGATCATGTATTGGGAGCCTTAGCTTCATCAAGGCAACCCGGGACTAAGAATAGACTAGTCCCAAAAGAAAAGAAAGAAAAGGAAGAAAATTGTTTTGACTTGACAAGGACAAGTCTAAGACTAGAAAGAATAGTCTTAATAAATTGCATAAAACATGTAAATAAATTAATTGCAAGACATGAAAATAAATAAATAACAATAACTTATATGCTCTAAATAAATATATATATACATAGTATACATAATATTATATAAGTTAGATTATAGCAAAAATAATAACAACAATAATAACAACAACATAATAACATAATATAAAATATGAACATGGACAAAAACAAAACATGAAAATATTGTTGCTTCTTTAACTCATATGAGTCTAAGAAATATACACTAAGCTCATGCTAAGTTGTATGAACATGATAAATAATCTAGGTAGGATTTTTACCTAAGGGTTAATGGAGGATTTTGAAAGAGATGAATGGGTTTTGTTATTTTTCTTGAAGAGTAGAAATTGGTAGAGAGTATTTTGAGAGGGAATGGTCGGAGAGAGATTTTGAGAGAGTATTTTGGTAGAGTTTTGTTATGTAAAATGGATGTGTGAAAGAATGAAGGAGGAATAGGGTATTTATAGAAATTTTGGAGTGAATTTTTTATGTAATAAAATAAATTGAAAAAGAAAAAAATAATAGAGAAAGAGAGGGGGGCCAGCGCATGTGAGAGAGAGGGAGGAGAGTGTATATTGTTTGTTTTGTAATTTTTGTAAAGAAAAGAAATAAGATGTAAGGTTTGATGTAAATAAAGTTATATTGGAAAAGTAAAAAGTAAGAAAATAGGTATGTATGTAGTACGAAATAGGTGTAAAAAAAGTAGAGATAGTAAAATAGTAATAAATAGTAGGAATAGTACTATGAATAGTAAACTAGACAAATAAAATATCGGTAGTAATAAAAATACGCGTAAACGAGCTATATATGTTACTTTTAGTTACTGAAAAATCTAAAACTGATATTTTTGAAATCCTTTTTTAATTACGAGTCTTTTGGTGTTATTGGAACATTTTTATTATTCTGATGTTCGGGACACGCTTTTCGAGAACCGATCCGTTTGAGTCCGAAGGACACTCGAAATTCCCGAATCTGATATTTTTATGTTACCCTATATTATTATGAACTATTTTAAGCCATCAACTTAATTTCATTTTCTAGATTTTGAGAACGCGGGATTGTGGAGTTGAAATTGCTTGATTGTCTTGGTCTTTGTTGACTTTTGAAACTCCGGTTTGACTAGGGTTAGGGTTTAATCCAACTTTGCCTTAGAAATTGAGGGATTTATATCAGGGATCGGATAGGTGGATCTTTTTATTTCGGTTTTTGAATCGAACGATTATTGAACTTTCTATTTTTATTTTTGAAGATTCTCTTATGAAATCCCGTGATCGAAATTTATTAAGGTTCGGTTTCAACTTGGGTCAGACTTTAGGGTTTCGATTTAGTATTCCAAAACCATTCTTGAAAAATTCGAGGGCTTACAATCACTCCAATCATTACAATACCTCGTCCCCCTGGGGGACTCCACCCTCCTGAACACTGTCATGGACTCCACCTGACACAACATAAAGCGTAGATAAACAAGATTTGCAATAAAGATGCAAAATTTATGAGAAAGAACTTCTCAGTGAGGGCTTCAAAGAGTAATAATAATGTTAATCTTCCAACAATGGTTTTTGAGACTATACATACCAATACATAAAAGCTTTAAAAGATAAAATAAGAAAACAATTTGTTAAACTAGAAGCTGGTAGAAAGCTGGCGGCCTTGGAACGTCATCACCGGTAGCCTAAATAAAATTAAAAAAAAAAGTGAAACAGACTATACATCGGCTAAACGCTGGTGACGTATATAAACACCATACCAGTACCTAGGCCCGTGGAACAATCTAGGCAACTGATCTTCATTCTACGTTGGCTAAACACTAGTGGCCCTCCTAGAAGGTTTGGCGGCTTACGTTGCTACGCCAGCGGCCATTGAATGCTTTCAGCAAGCTGTCACCATCTTCTTTCATTTCTTCTTGGACGCCTCCATTTTGTTCAAATAAACATCTACTACCTCATCCACATCAAAAAATTAAATGAACATGAGCTACCACATCAAGTAAAGCCTTGCAAAGGATTAGGAGAAACCTAAAAACATATAATGTCCACATGGTAGAGCTTTAACTATCGCACTGGATGTGAGTAGAAAATCACAACAGATATAGCAAATTGTTTCTAGTACTTTTTCTATGTACTTGTGATGGATTAAATTAAATCCTATACGACAGTTTCATTTCATGCAATGAAAGTGGTCAATTCCAAAACACTTCACGATCAAAAGTAGCATACACAACTAACATCAAGTTTCTATGAAGAAGTTTTTCAAGATCTCGCAAAGCAAAGCTCCTTTTTTGTTTTTTCATTTGGTGATTTTTAACATAAGGTATATTGATCTATTATAATACTTTGACCATATATTCAAGTCATAAAATATAGTGGTGTCCAAAAAGCAAGCCAAAACCTATACCAAACCATACAATGCATGAGTCATCTTCAACAAGCATCCCTTTTAACAGCAACTGCTAAATATATGTCAAGCAATGCAGTGCTCAAATCTTGTTTAAAAAGCTACCCTTAGTGCTAACTCATCATTGGCTTATCAAACTTAGGTTGCAAGTAAGCATTTAAGTAATGCATCACATATCAAGCTAACATTAATCTTAAAGAAGGGACAGAATAAAGAGAGTAGGTTCTATCTCCTATCCATGTGTAAAATGTACTTGTATAGACATTTTGGGAAAATTTACCTATCATCATCGAAAAATTTACATGTATGGTAACAGTACTTTGCTAAATCCTTATATTCGGAACTTACACCCTTTCTATGTATTCTTAGGATAATTAAGTTGTTGGGAGTGTGCTATTAGAAGAGAAAATGCTAGGTACAAGTACGTAATAACTAATGCAATTTCTACGCATTATTTAAAGAGGTGTTTAAAAAGCTTAAAGCTGGTAGGTCACCAAATCTTACAGATCAGCATGTCTATTGGCTATCAAATCCTTGAAAATTAAAAGCATTCAAACTATTAACATAAAGGAATCAAACTTGTATTAATCAAACTCGATGTAAACTTCAAATATTTTAATTTAAATGCCTTTACATAAAAGGTCAAAATTAGTCTCAATTTCTCTTTAAATTTATGGTTTAGTCAACACCCTATGCCATAGCAAGATAGTACATATATGTATACATATACATAACAACTTCGAATAAGTTTATATTGCTTACATATTAGATAGTCCAAACGTTTTCTTTTCTTTTTTTTTTCTTTTTAACCAAAATCCAAACGTTTTCACTAGTTCCTTTTTTTTCTGCCAAAACTGCTAGAACGATTATATATATATATATATATATTTTTTTTCATTGGCTAATATGATTAGTGAATATAAGCACTAAAAATATTTAATGCATAATTTATTAAAAACTGAGAACAGTTGTTTTATTAAAATTGTTGATAGGTTTATTTTCCAGTAACGAATTCCCTTTTTTTCCTAACTTCTTTCTTTCGTTTTATTTTCTTCCACTTTTTGGAGAGAGAAGATTTATGTATACACCACAAGAATAACGAACTAAAAAATACGGAGTAGAAATTTCACAAGAGCAGTACATTGAAAGGTTACTTTTCTTATTATAGTTTCTCGACAAGTTTAGTGAACTTGATATGTTGAGTTTTGAGTACACATCCATGAAAACAAAATCAACTAAAGTTTTCATTCTTTTCACGTTTTGAGAAACATTTCTTACATGAATAATAATAGGTGTAGCAGCAAAGTGCAAGATTCTTTCACAAAGTAAAAACTTCACATACCATATTCAATCTAATAAGGTTAGTTGGTTCCTCATTAGACAATTCTAGCTGTTATCTTGTGGCTTGAGTATTCAGTAGAAATTTCACACCATTAACACGTCCAAACATTAGAACTTTTGCAGTAATTTCCCTAGCTTGGAAGTCCCTCTCATCTACAATCATTAGTAAATTCACTCGCAATTTAAGGTTAGCACCACAACATTTATCTAAAAGCTTAAGCTTGTAGATATGGCATGAGATATTATATTTATTATGTAACACTCTCCCTCACTTGTGGATGGGATTTTGATTTTGATTAAGACCCATTAAGTAGATGACTTAATTTTAATAAAGTTGAAATGAGTGCTAAGGGTTCAAACTCTTGATCTCCTACTCTAATGCCATGTTATTTTAGTAAAAAGGTGTTGGTGTATTTTGGTGGTGGTAATGTATGGTGGTGGATTTCAGTTAACCTTACTTTGATACCATGTTAAAATTAGCACCATAACCATCTAATTTAAAAGCTTAAGCTTCTAGATATGGTATGGGCTATTGTATTTATTATGTAACAACATGAAAGTGCTCATATTTTTGGAGAGATAGAAAGAGAGATTATCTATTAATAGAGGATAGACATAGTCTCAAATAATTAAGAAACATAGAAGGAAGGATAATAATGTATATAAGGAAAACAAGATTTTCTTAAATTTATAGGTTTTTATTATCATAACAATCACAATCCTAGAAACTTATGCAGAAATTACCTTTCACTAACATCACCGACAACAAACATCTAGATTAGACATTGTAAAAAGCATGATAATATAACCCAGTTCAACAAATACAAAACTAAGATAAACAAAAATATTAAAACGGCAGCTGAAGATGTTGAAAACATACTTTTCATTGTTATATACTAGCGTATTGTGCACCTATTATATGGGTGCTAAAAAACATATAGAATAAAAAGAAAAAAGAAAAAGATTTGATAAAAGGAGTTAATCATGAAAAAAAAGGATATGCTAACATAAATTTGGTCATAGATAGAGGATGGATTGTATAAAGTGTAAAAATGCATATCGAAGTTAATAGATACTGGGTAGTGGAAAAGTAAGTGAGAGAGAAAAATATAGTGGGATAAAAAAATTATTTAAAAATGTGAAGTCCAAACAAAAAATGTTTTGGCTTTATAACAATAGATGTATGGCAGTGAAAATTTGCTTAACATTCAAGCAATGAATGGTGGTGATGTGGCGGTTAATTACTATAAACCATGGAAGCAAATTTTAGAATATGAGTTGTTATTAGCTTAGGATATGAGCTATCATTTGTAAATTATACTGCTACCAGTTGTACAAATTTTAGGCTTTCATCTTTGACTTTTCAAACATGAGTTGTATTGAGTTGTATCATCGGCTGGAGCTCTAATTTTTTGCGCCTTGTAGTCCTATAAAAGGATGTTTGTACTACTTGTAATTTACATTTTTATGAGATAATATAATGATGTATGTTTAATTCTTCACTCTTTCTCCCGTCTTCATTTTTTTTTCACTATACACATACCCAAACACTTTAACACCATACACATAAATCTTAGCAATGGCATCCACAAGCAATAATACTACATTTAATTTTTGCCAACGAGGCATTCCCTTGTTTATTGGTGAAAAATATGATATATGGAGTACTAGGATGAAGACATTATTTATCTGATCACAAGATTTGTGGGATGTTATTGAGGAAGGTTGTGAAACCGCTATTGCCAATCCAAAGGTAAAAGCAACCTGAACGGTACATCAACGAAAAGAACATAAAGAAAATGCTGTGAAAGATGCCAACGCATTATCTTTCATACAACAGGGGGTTAGTCAGTCAATTTTACCATGAATTATGGGTGTAACCACATCACATGATGCTTGAGAAATTTTAAGGAAGCAGTACGGAGGTCATGATAAAGTTATATCAATCAAACTCCAGAATCTATGGAGAGAGTTTGATAATTCATTCTTGAAAGGTAATAAGGAGGTGCAAGAGTTCTTCTCTAGAGTTGCAATTATCATTAATTAAATTAGATGTTATGATGATACAATTCCTGATAAGAGAATTATTGAAATAGTCTTGAGAAGTTTGCTAGCGAAATTTGAAGATATAGTTATTGTCATTGAATAATCCATAGATTTATCAAAATTGTCTTTGGATGAGCTTATGGGTTCATTAGAAGCCCATGAAAAGTGTGTGAGTAGATTTTCTACTCAAAATTTAGAGCAGGCCTTCCATTCGAAGGTTAATATTAATAGGAAATGAAATAGTTGGCAAGATAGATATGAAAATAGTAGCAGAAGTTCCTTTAACTTTACACATGGACGTAGTAGATATTAGAGTTCCCGAGCTCATGGTAGAGGAAGAGAATCCAACATGAGGATCAATTCATCCTAATGCAGGATATATAAGAAATTTGGCCATGATTCCAAGGATTGTCTTTTAAAATACAAATGATGCAGAAATCCTAATCATTTTGAGAGGGATTGTTATTACAAAAATCGAGACGATGATAGAAGTGCAAATTTTTTTGAGAATCAAGACAAACAGGTATTTTATTCTTATATGAATGTTGAAGAATCATTTGAAAATATTTGGTTTGTTGATAGTGGATGTCGATATATCGTAATCACATGACTGGGAATAAGGAGTTGTTTATTGAGTTTTATCATAAGTTCAAATCTGAATTAAAGTTTGGAGAGAGCAAAACACATGAAATTTCTAGAAAAGGAGTTATTGCTATTGACACAAAGGGAGGCAATTCTAAACTGATCTATGATATTCATTATGTCCCTAAATTGACTCAAAATTTATTGAGTGTTGGCCAATTATTACAAAGAAGTTATGTAGTGAATTTTGATAATGATGAATGCATTATTTATGATAACAAGAAGAATTGTATTATTGCAAAAGTAAAAATGAGTACGAATAAAGTTTTTCCTTTATCTATACCTCTTAATGAAGAATATGCCTTACAAAGTGTGAAAAATGATGAATCACACTTATGACATTTGAGATATGGCCATCTCAATTTTAAGGGACTTCATTTGTTGAAGAAGAAAAATATGGTTATTGGGTTGCCAAATATTTTGTCTCTCAAGAAAGTATGTGAAGGATGCATCTATGGCAAAATGCATCGTTTTTCATTCCCAAAGACATCATATCGAGCTAAAGCTCTATTGGAATTGGTTCGTTTTGATATATTTGGACTAACAAAACACCATCCTTGAATTGTAGTAGGTATTTTGTTTTATTTGTTGATGCTTATACAAGGATGATGTGGATATATTTCTTGAAGTAGAAGTTAGAAGCATTGTCCACTTTCCTTAAATTTAAAGCTATGATGGATATCCAAAGTGGGAAAAAGTTGAAAAGTCTAAGAACTGATCATGGAGGTGAATATACATCACATGAATTCTGAAATTATTGCAAAGATGTTGGAATCAAGAGACAGTAGAATGTACAACATACTCCACAACAAAATAGTGTTACTGAAAGAAAGAATCGAATCATAGTAGAGATGGCTAGAAGCATGTTAACTCAAAAGGGTCTTCCAAATAGTTATTGGGCTAAAGCTGTTAATGTTGCAGTACATATATTGAACAGATCACCTACAAAAGCAGTCCTCAATAAGATGGCTTATCAAGCTTGGTATAAAAAGAAGACCCCAGATCCATCATATGAAGATTTTTTAATGTCTAGCATATTCTCTCATTCCATCACAGAAGAAAGAAAATTTTGATGAGAAAGGAGAAAAGTATATTTTCATTGGTTATAGTGATGAATCTAAAGGATATTGCCTTTTCTATCCAAATAAAATTGAGTTAGCTATTTTAAGAGATGTTATATTTGATGAAGAAGGATCATGGGATTGGAAAGAGAAATCTCCAATTATGGAAAGAATTTTGCCCCTAAGATCTAATGTTATGTAGCTAGATCCTCAATCAGTTTCAAGACCAAATACTTTTGATACTCCTATCACATTAGTACCTCAAGAATTTTATCCAGAATTAAAAAGTCCAATAAGGAAGGTACATTCTTTACGTGATATTTATGAATCATGCGAATTTGCATTCTTCTCTTGTGAACCATAAAAATATGAGGAAGTAGCAAAGGAAAGAAGAAGGATAAAAGCCATGGATGATGAGGTGGCAACTATTGAGAAGAACCATACTTGGGAGCTTGTTGATCTTCCAAAAGATAAGGAAGTTATTAGATTAAAACAGGTTTATAAAACCAAATACAGAGAATATGGTTCCATCAAGAAGCACAAAGCATGTCTTGTTGTAAAAGGATATTCACAATAGCCAGCCAGATGTTGACTTCAATGAAACATTTACACCAGCTACACGTATGGAGACCATAAAAATTGTCCTTGCATTAGTAGCTTAATTATTGGATGTCAAATTAGCATTCTTAAATGGAGAATTGCAAGAAGAGGAATATGTAGAACAACCTAAAGGATATATTATTAAAGGCAAAGAAGAAAAGATATATCGCCTACATAAGACATTATATGAATTGAAGCAGGCACCATGACCATGGAATAACAAAATTGATAGCTATTTCAAGAAAAATGGATTTCAAAGGAGTCAAAATGAACCTTTACTTTACATCGAAAAAGAAGATATAAATGATTTCCTTATTGTATGTTAATATGCGGATGACTTGATCTATACAAGTACAAGTTAATCCACGTTGGATGAATTTAAGATGGTAGTGATGAAAGAATATGAGATGACTGATTTAGGTCTTATGAAATATTTTCTTGGAATTCAAGTTCGTCAATCTAAGGGAGAAATATTTATTTCTCAAGAAAAATATCTGGATGATTTGTTGAAAAGATATCAAATGAGCGATTACAAGCTGATTGCTACTTCGCTTGCAGCAAATGAGAAATTACAATCAAAATATGGATCGCCAAAGTTGATGCAAAGATGTATAGAAGTTTAGTCAGGTCATTGATTTATTTGACAAATATATGGCCAGATGTTGTTTATCTAGTCAGCTTAATTTCTAGATTTATGCAAAGTCCAAGCAGGCTACATTATGCAGTAGCTAAAAGGATATTGCGATGTTTGCAAGGAACAAACAATTATGGTATCCATTATGTGAAAGCAAAAGAATTCAAGCTTATTAGATACACAGATAGTGATTGGGTTTGATCTATTGATGATAAAAAAAAGTTCATATGGATAATTATTCTCTTTAGGATCAAATATCATATCTTAGTCTTTAAAGAAACAAAAGACAGTATCATTATCATCATCTAAAGCAGAGTATGTAGTAGCTACAGATGCAGCATGTGAAGCAGTATGGTTGACAAGAATTTTGGTAGACTTAAATCAACGCCAAGATGCTCCCACAATTATCCATTGTGATAATATGTCAACAATTGCTGTGACAAAGAATCTAGTATTTCATGGAAGAACACAGTATATTGAGTTGCGACATCATTATATTAGGAATTTGGTACAAAAAGGTAAAATTCAACTTGAATTTATCAATACAAAGGAGCAACTCAGAGATATATTTATAAAAGTTGTATCAACAAAAAAATTCTAGCAATTTAGAAGAAGTTATAAAATTACAAATTAAGAAGAGGTGTTGAAAATATAATTTGCATTTTGATATATGTATGGCGATGAAAATTTGCTTAACATTCAAGCAATGGACAGCAGTGATATGGCTGTTAATTGTATCGTGGAAGCAAATTCTGGAATATTAGTTGTTATTAGCTCAGGATATGAGCTGTCATTTGTAAATTATACTACTGCCACTTGTACAAATTTTAAGTTGTTATCTTTGACTTTTCAAACATGAGTTTTACTGAGTTATATCACTAGCTAGAGCTCTAATTTTTTGTTGCCTTGTAGTCCTATAAAAGGACATTTGTACTACTTGTAATTTACATTTTTATGAGATAATATAATGATGTATGTTTAATCCTTGACTCTCTCCCGTCTTCATTTTGTATTGTCCTCCAACAATATTAATTATAAATTTGCATCCAAGAAGATGTAGGGATTGAATTAAAACTCACTAAAATTAAATCCATACCCTAATCAAATCAAATATGGGCTTAACCACTATAGATGAATATTCCAAAGATGCAACTGATCTTGAAGAGTTTTCTTGGCATCTCTCTCATTCTCAACATCCAATTGCTACAAACTGCTTTTAGGATTATTGGTTACTCATGCAGAATTGCAATGTCTCTACTTTAGCCTTGGATTTTCTCTTGTAATCTGTGCTAAAGATTGATCTTCATGATAAAGTTAGTGATTTTATGTTGTGTTTGATAACTTTCTTATACGTGGAAATTGATCGAAAGAGATGAGTGGAAATGAAAATAAGTTGGACTTCTAATTTATGTTTGGTAAGTTTTTAAAGAAATGGAAAGAAAAGGAGAGAAATTGAGTTAATAATCGACTAAAATACCTCTTATTTTATTTTTTTACCTTGCTTTAAAAAAATATTTTAATCATTTTAACTAATTTTCATTGATTTCCTTCTCTTTCACCCCAATATTTTGTAAAGTTCTTTTAAGATATTAACATTTTGATAGTTTTTAATTAATTTTCTTTAATTTTTTGTATAGATACCTTATTTGAATTATTTACTTTTTAAATTTTTGATTTTTTTTTAAATTCAGAGTGTTAATTTTTTAAATAATCTTACTTCTAATCGTAAATATTTTTTATATATTTTATACAATTAATATATTGTTTACTATGTCAAATGCTACGTGATAAAAAACGAGTACTAATGTAGAATTATTACTGAAGATAACTAATTAGCAGTCAAAATGTAACTTAGTGGATATGATACTTCTTGATAAGGGAATCGACCGGATTTAATTTTCCCAGATCCTAATCATAATATATATTAGCAAAATAAGTAAACAAATAGCTAAAAATAACCTATCTGGTGGAGATGAGAATACTTATAACGTCTAGACAACATAGCATGGCATCATTATTATTGAATGCATGGTCAAAGATGTCGTCCAACATGCGGTCCCACTGTATACGGTCCCTTTTTTTTTTTTTTTTTTTTGCTTTTATGCACACCTTAAGAGAGGGTATTGTGCAATATAAAGCTTTCTCCTCCTGAAATCATCCATGACGAAGCGGAAAAAAAAAAAAAAAAAAAAAAAAATTTTATTCAACCTCATTTCCACGATCTTCTATAAATTAATATTAGAATAATTGGTTAATGTTTACAGATTATAATATTGCTCTCCCAAAAGAACAAACCAAAGAGCAAAGCGGCCCGTACGCGGTTTCACGGTCTTGGTCCATGAGGAGATGACGACGAAGGAGTGTGCTTGAATGGACGTTGATTACGGAATATTATATATATTATATTTGCAACGTGTATCCACATGCCTTTGCATGCCAAAAATACTACACACAGAAATTCAAAGAGCCATTGTAGAGAAGCCAATCATGTCAAGCTACACAACTTCCATCGAAAACTCACATTCTAATGAGTGGACGCCATTCATTGGTGTCTACATTGCACTGGCCTCATTAGTCTGTGTCATAGCTATTTTTTTAGATCTCGTGAGAGGGATGTGGAGTAAGCAATACTGGGTACCATTCAATCTCCTCTCGATAAATGCTGTTTCTATAGGTGTTATGACAGCAGCCTCCAAACTTTCGATGGATTTAAGTACACCAGTGCCTCGAGAAATAGATCAACTTGCTAAGTTGAGCACCTCTTCCTTTGTGTGCATTGCACTTGCTTGCATTGCACCGACTGTAGGGAGATTGAAGGATAGTGAGTTCCTTTCAAATATTGGAGCTCTTTTTGTTTTTCTTATCCCTTCAGTGGTAAGCGTCTGCATCCAATTAAAAACTGGAGTTATTTTCACATTCCAAACAGCACATATAACCATTATAGTCATGATTTGTATTCTTCTTGTCGAATGTGCTCTTTCAGCTATAGCTGTGTCAATTAAAAAAGCTGCATTCAATTCTGTGTACGAGAGACAGCATCAAGAAGCGTTGTTAGCCTTGCAAAATAGTCAACATGGTAAACATCCTAAGACCGAGGATTTGGAACTATATCTAAAAAGATTTTCTGCAATGGCTCATTCTTGTTGCCCCCATCTCTTGATGGCAACTTCAAATGAAACTGCTATTTTCACAGTTTTTGGTTTAGTTGCTCCAATAACATTTTTTACCGTTCTTATTGCTCGTGTAAATCATAAGGCCAAATTCCTGTATCCAACTTCACGCATTGGCAGATCTGACTATGACTGGTCAGTTCCGTTTATTTTTATCATTCAAACTATAGGTGTAGGACTAGGAACCATCGTCTTATGGGTTAGAGGGCTTTACTATGCCAGATTACACTTAGGTTTGGCCAATAAGAAAGAGAACAAAGAAAAAGAATGTGTACAGTCAGGGAACGAAGACTCAGCATCAGCCCGGGAACAGTCAGAGAAGGCAGACTCAACATCAGCCCAGGAACACAGTGAGTACTGGATGCAGGGTGACAGGGCCCTGAAATGGATTCCACTGTTTCCTTTCATTGAATATTGGCAGCAAAAGTGCCTTGGATGTCCATTAAAACTTATATTCTTGTTGATCTGCTCATGGTTTGCATGGGGTTTGGCGCTTGTTAATGTAGTCCTTACTTTGGATGTCCCCGGATATTTCAGGGAAATAATTAGCTCTGTAATGCCTGCGTCCCCTCCTTCCAATGAGCATGACCAGGTGCCCGAAGACCTTAAACCTTATTTTTCGAATATGGCTGGGAATTTCCGCCCAGTCGAGAAGATGGAGAAACACATTATGAATGTTAGCGACCGATGCTTGGCTGCAGAGGAGAGGGGAACAAAACATCTCACAAAGTTGCTGAAGACATACAAAACGGTTGGTTTTGAAGGAGTTGCCAAGTTCCGAATTCCCCCAATCCCTCCATCAGTGAAGGATTCTCAAGTGAAGTCCCGAAATTTCACATCGGATGAGGATTCTGATGTCCAGCCCCAGATCACACCATGATGGGAGGATTCTCAAAAGTCTCCTCCTAACTGTTGGGCCCTTTCCGTGCTGACATTGACATAAATTGCTATTCGTCTTCCTGGTATTGATTACTATTTAAAGGATGATTTAAGGAAGGGCGTGTTGGAGGGCCTTGTTTATGTCAAGCTTATAGAAAACACGTTCAATGACAAAACTGACTTCACTAATCTTCGGGTTTCAGCAACTAAGCAGTGGCTTCATTTGGTTTTATTGGACATGGTAAGTTTCCTTCTCCAGGGGATTCGTTCAGATCGGAGAAACAATGATCGTGGTCGTGAAGATACGAATGGGACTGCAAAGGGAGCCCTTAAGTCGATTATGGAACGTGAGAGAGAAAAACTCACCGCGCCAAGGACAAGAAGATTCTTGTGGGACGATTCGGATCCAGATGAAAAAGTGGCGGCACATTACAAGTATGGAACATGTGAGATGATATTGCGAGAATGCGAGAACGATCCGGATGACAGGCCCCTGATCTTCAAAAAGATATGCGGTATCATCTCGGATATATTGGGAGCTTGCCTTGTCAATTTGAAAACCTATATAGTTGAGGAATGTAAAAAGAGCTCATCTATTGAGGATAGGAGAGAGGCTGCTTGTCAAATTCTCAATTTTTTTGGGAAAACTAAAGAAATCCTTAAAATCCTGGAGGAGGAGGAGGAAAAAAATATTCCTGATGTAGATCCAAAGGAGATGGTATATATGGACAGCTGGCATCAACCGACACCTTAGTTCAGAGTCATGGCCATGGGTATTTGTTTCATTTCATATGTCCTTCTTTCTTTTCTTTTCTTTTCTTTTCCTTTTTTGCTCATCTTGTTTTCTTGGTCGTGGCTGTTTTGCAAGTTTTCTTTTGTTGTCATGCCGTTGTTTCATTTCATTCCATATCATTATCATTTAATGGATAACTGAACAAGTGCTCTATCACCACTTTGTTTTCTATATTATTTGAGTAAGAAAGACTTTTTGTGTGTGTCTGTGTGTGTATATATATAGATGTATTTTCCCATTAATTATCCTTTAAAGTAAAATAATTTCGAATCTCCCTTCCATTATAATATAAATATATATATATTGTAGGATGACTCCTTTTCTTCCACAAAACTTAACAATAAGACTATACAATTTGAAAAGGTTTCGTGGTATCTCATATCTTTAATAAGGATATGCTCCAAAATTACTTTATTGGCTGACAATTAAAGTCATTTCCTCATTTGGACACAAAATACTATTAAAGCCCTATCAAAATTCATTGTAGGGAATTTCTACAGATCTATTAGGAGATCGTACCATTACTAATACTATAATTAAATTAATTATAAAAAATTAGTAAAAAATTTTGTGGTATGGTTTCTGCATCTCCACTCACCTTCATGTTGTAACCTTTTTTTTTTTTTTTTTTTTAATTTTCAACTTCCTCTTCTTTCTTCTAAATGTCCTTTCTTATTCCTCCTTTGCTTTCTTCCGAAAACATAATTTTAGGGTCCTTAAAATCATTTACCTTAGGATGAACTTTCACTTTTTGACCTTAGCCCCGTAGAACGACGGGCAATTGTAGAAGCATGAAGAGTAACTCGAAAGTTTTAAAATTAATATAGTATCAAACTAGGAGGCTATATATTCAAATTCTTTTCCTATAATTTCACCTCAATTCAATTATCATTACATGATAGACCTCAAGCATATCATCCAACCGTGGTATAGGAAATTTATACCCACTATGATCCGGTTAATGGCCCTACTATCAACACACATCCTCCAGCTTCCATCCTTCTTGGGCATCAATAATGTCGGAGCTACACATGGGCTCATGCTATTCTACCTTCTCCTTTAGAATCTCACTCTCCAATGAGGTAGATTAAGAAGGCTAGCTCCAGGAATAAGGTCTATTTGGTGCTAGATGTCTCTCAATGGTGATAACCCAACCGAGATATCATCAGGCATCAATTCCTTAAATTCCTGCAATAAAGGAAAAACCAAGTCTAGTTGCTCCTCCACTTGCAACTTGGCATTATTCATCAAGATTTGCTTTACAATCAAAGCATGCATTTGCCTTGTCTCTTTAATTTCTGCATCAAAATTCTTTACTACAGTTAAAAACATGTTCTTCTTAGGCAAGGCAATCTTATTTTTCAATGGCAGTATTGCGTACTTTACCCCTTCCTTCTCCAGCTTGTACACATTACTTTTACCCAAATATTGCACATTCCCATCATATTGCCATGGCCTACCGAATAAAAAGTGACATACATTCATATCTACGACATCACAACAAATCACATCACGGTACTTACCTATAAAAAAAGGCACCTTGCAACACTCAGTCACCTCAATCTTCCCAGCAACCGATTTAATCTACTCTAAGGTATAAGGATTTGAATGCTTCTCCACAAGTAATTTCAATTTATTCACTGTTGTCCTTCCAATTATGTTCTCGTAGCTACCACTGTCAACTATGACTCCAAACACCTTCCCATCGATAGTACATTTAGTTCTGTACAATTGGTGATGCTAAGTCATATCATCACATTTTGGAGCTAACATCATTCTTCGAACAACAAAAACCTTCTCATCATCTTCTCCATATTCCTCCTCATCTCCATTGAACTCATAACAAATCCCATCATCATCCTCTTCTCTTTCCACGGTCTTCACCTTAAGACACTCATTAGATTATTCCCTGGTTGACCACATCAGAAACACTTTCAACAATCGATTTCACATAAGGATCATCTGTTTTCTTAACCTCTTTGTCCTGTTCCTCATTCACAGGACGTTTTCCTGCAACCTTATCCTTTAGGGGTTGACTCTTAGTACTGTATCCACAAGTCGGCTGTTCCTCCATATCCTTGGCTTTCTCCTCTAACCATGCAGTGAATCTGTACCCCCTAAAATTTCTTTTTCCACATTTTGCTGCATCAACTTAGCTTTGAAAGCAAGATTCTTCGCCTCACTCCAAGTACGAATAACTCATACTCCAATTCTATCCCGCAAGGTAGCTTTAACCTTTCTAAATATCAAGATACTTGCTGCCATTTAGATTCTATGAGGTTATTCCATTCTGCTAATCTCATGAACTCCATAGTGGATTCATGAATTGGTTTGCTTCCTTGTTGGCATCACTTATATTGTTGGAAAAAAATCTGCTCATAATCCGGTAGTGAAATTCCATCTTCATCAAGTATTTTATCCGATACCAAGTACGAACAAGATCCTTTCCTTTTCTCTCTCTCTTGTATTGGATCTATTCTCACCATGCTGAAGCCATCCCCTTCAAGCGATAAGCCACCAACCTAACTCATATTTCAGGAGGAGTCTTCGCATGATCAAAGAACCTATCAACATCTACAATCCAATCCAAGAATTCCTTAATCCCTAGGTTCCCATTAAGGAACGGGATATCAACCTTCAACCAAAAATCTCTAGCATCCCTATCATCATATCCATCACTTCTATGATCGCCATACCACTGATAGTGAAAATTCCTTACGTCTCTATCCTCATAATCATTCCTTCTCTGACCACCATACGGTGGATTGCGAGCGAACCAAGGTGGTTCCACATCACTCTCTTCTAAATCCACTTCTTAGATTGGTTGTTTATGTGCAGGGACTAGTCTGTCAATAGGGTCACCATGAGCTACCTTAACCCCCGGCTTTTATCGTCATTTCATCTCTTGTTTGCATGAATTCCACAACCGTCCAGACGATCCACAATCTCCTCAAAACGTTCCTTGAAACATTAGAGCATGTGATCCATCCGTTGGTCTAGACATCACTCCAATCGTTGCAATACCTCATCCCCTAAGGGAATCCACCCACCTAGACACTGTCATGGGAGCACTGCCATTGCCGTCCGTTATCATCCTACCTTTGATACCACCCGACACAAAAAAGCGTAGATAAACAAGATTTGCAATAAAGATGCAAACTTTGAGAAAGAACTTCTCAGTGATGGTTTCAAAGAGTAATAATAATGTCTAATCTTCCAACAATGGTTTTTGAGACTATACATACCAATACATAAAAGCTTTAAAAGATAAAACAAGAAAATAATTCGTTAAACTAAAAGCTGGTAGAAAGCTGGCAATCTTGGAATATCATCACCAGGTAGCCTAAATAAAATTAAAAAAAAAAAAGCGAAACAGACTATACACCGGCTAACGCTGCGATGTATATAAACACCATACCCTACCTAGCCCGTGGAACAATCTAGGCAACTGATCTTCATTCTACGTTGGCTAAACACCGATGGCCTTCCTAGAAGGTCAGGCAGCTTACGTTGCTAAACCAGCGGCCTTCAAATGCTTTCAGCAAGTTGTCACCATCTTCTTTCATTTCTTCTTGGACGCCTCCATTTTGTTCAAATAAACATCTGCTACCTCGTCCCCATCAAAAAAATTTTATGAACATGAGTTACCACATCAAGTAAAGCCATGCAAAGAAACATATAATGTCCACATGGTAGAGCTTTAACTATCGAACTGGATGTGAGTAGAAAATCACAACAGATAGAGCAAATTGTTTTTAGTACTTTTTCTATGTACTTGTGATTGATTAAATTAAATCCTATGAAACAGTTTCATTTCATGCAATGGAAGTGATCAATTCCAAAACACTTCACGATACATAACTAACATCAAGTTTCTATGAAGAATTTTTCAAGATCTCACAAAGCAAAGCTCTTTATTTTTTTTTTTCATTTGGTGATTTTAACATAAGGTATATTGATCTATTATAATACTTCCACCATATATTCAAGACATAAAATATAGTGATGTCCAAAAAGCAAGCCAAAACCTATACCAAACCATGCAATGCATGAATCATCTTCAACAAGCATCCCTTTTAACAGTAGCTGCTAAATATATGTCAAGCAATGCAGTGCTCAAATCTTGTTTAAAAAGCTGCCCTTAGTGCTAACTCATCATTGGCTTATCAAACTTAGGTTGCAAGTAAGCATTTAAGTAATGCATCACATACATGCTAACATTAATCTTAAAGAAGGGACAGAATGAAGAGAGTAGGTTCTATCTCCTATCCATGTGTAAAATGCACTTGTATAGACATTTTGTGAAAATTTACCTATCATCATCGAAAAATTTACATGTATGATAACAGTACTTTACTAAATCCTTATATTCGGAACTTATACCCTTTCTATGTATTCTTAGGATAATTGAGTTGCTGGGAGTGTGTTATTAGAAGAGAAAATGCTAGGTACAAGTACGTAATAATAATGCAATTTCTACGCATTATTTAAAGAGGTGTTTAAAAAGCTTAAAGTGGTAGGTCACCAAATCTTAAAGATCAGCATGTCCATTGGCTATCAAATCCTTGAAAATTAAAAGCATTCAAACTATTAACATAAAGGAATCAAACTTTATTAATCAAACTCGAAGTAAACTTCAAATATTTAATTTAAATGCCTTTACATAAAAGGTCAAAATTAGTCTTGATTTCTCTTTAAATTTATGGTTTAGTCAACACCCTATGCCATAGCAAGATAGTACATATATGTATACATATACATAACAACTTCGAATAAGTTTAAATTGCTTACATATTAGATTGTCCAAACGTTTTCTTTCTTTTTTTTTTTTCTTTTTGACCAAAATCCAAACGTTTTCACTAGTTCCTTTTTTATGCCAAAACTGCTAGAACGATTTCATATATATATTTTTTTTCATTGGCTAATATGGTTATTGGATATAAGCACTAAAAATATTTAATGTGTAATTTATTAAAAACTAAGAACAGTTGTTTCATTAAAATTTTTGATAGGTTTATTTTCCAGTAACGAATTCCCTTTTTTTGCTAACTTGTTTCTTTCTTTTCATTTTCTTTCACTTTTTGGAGAGAGAAGATTTATGTATACAACATAAGAATAACAAACTAAAAAATACGGAGAAGAAATTTCACAAGAGTAGTACATTGAAAGTTTACTTTTCTTATTATAGTTTCTCAACAAGTTTGGTGAACTTGATATGTTGAGTTTTGAGTACACATCCATGAAAACAAAAAGCTAAAGTTTTCATTCTTTTCACGTTTAGAAACACTTCTTACATGAATAAAAATGGGTGTAGCAGCAAAGTGCAAGATTCTTTCACAAAGTAAAAACTTCACATACCATATTCAATCTAATCAGGTTGGTTGGTTCCTCATTAGACAATTCTGGCTGTTATCTTGTGGCTTGAGTATTCAGCAAAATTTCACACCATTGACACGTCCAAACTTAGAACTTTTGCATAATTTCCCTAGCTTGGAAATCCCTCTCATCTACAAATCAGTAAATTCACTCGCAATTTAAGTTAGCACCACAACCATTTATCTAAAAGCTTAAGCTTGTAGATATGGCATGAGATATTATATTTATTATAACACTCTCTCTCACTTGTGGATGGGATTTTGATTTTGACTAAGACCCATCAAGTAGACGACTTAATTTTAATAAAGTTGAAATGAGTGCTAAGTGTTCGAACTCTTGACCTCCTACTCTAATACCATGTTATTTTGGTAAAAATGTTGTGTATTCCGGTGGTCGTAGTGTATGGTGGTGGATTTTAGTTAACCTTGCTCTGATACCATATTAAAGTTAGCACCATAATCATCTAATTTAAAAGCTTAACCTTGTAGATATGATATGGGCTATTATATATATTATGTAAAAACATGAAAGTACTCATATTTTTGAAGAGAGAGAGAGAGAGATTATCTATTAATAGAGGATAGACATAGTCTCAAATAATTAAGAAACATGGGAGGAAGGATAATAATGTATATAAGGAAAACAAGATTTTCTTTAATTTATAAGTTTTTATTATCATAACAATCACAATCCCAGAAACTTATGCAGAAATTACCTTTCACTAACATCACTGACAACAAACATCCAGATTAGACATTGTAAAAATCATGATAATATAATCTAGTTCAAGAAATACAAAACTAAGATAAACAAAAATATTAAAACACAACTGAAGATGTTGAAAACATATTTTTCATTGTTATATACTAGGGTACTGTGCACTTATTATACGGGTGTTAAAAAACATATAGAATAAAAAGAAAAAAGGAAAAACTTGATAAAAGGAGTTAATTAGTGAAAAAGAAGGATATGCTAACATAAATTTGGTCATAGATAGAGGACGGATTGTATAAAGTGTAAAAATGCATATTGAAGGTAATAGATAGTGGGTAGTGGGTAGTGGAAAAGTAAGTGAGAGAGAAAAGTATAGTGGGATAAAAAAATTATTTAAAAATGTGAAGTCCGAACAAAAAATGTTTTGGCTTTATAATGATAGATGTATGGCGGTGAAAATTTGCTTGACATTCAAGCAACAAATGGTGGTGATATGGCGGTTAATTACTATAGACCATGGAAGCAAATTCTAGAATATTAGTTGTTATTAGCTTAGGATATGAGCTATCATTTGAAAATTATATTGCTGCCAATTGTACAAATTTTAGGCTTTCATCTTTGACATTTCAAACATGAGTTGTATCATTGGCTGGAGCTCTAATTTTTTGCTGCCTTGTAGTCCTATAAAAGGATATTTGTACTACTTGCAATTTACATTTTTATTAGATAATATAATGATGCATGTTTAATCCTTAACTCTCTCTCCCATCTTCATTTTTTATTGTCCTCCAGCAATATTAATTATAATTTGCATCCAATATATTTTTGGTATGAGAGTCAGACCCCTTTCACTATACACATACCTAAACACTTGAACACTATACACATAAATCTTAGCAATGGCATCCACAAGCAATAATACTACATTTAATTTTTCCCAACAAGGCATTCCCTTGTTTATTGGTGAAAAATATGATATATGGAGTACTATGATGAAGAATTATTTATCTCAAAGGATTTATGGGATGTTATTGAGGAAGGTTGTGAAACCACTATTGCCAATCCAAAGGTAAAAGCAACATGAATGGTACCTCAATGAAAAGAACATAAAGAAAATGCTAAGAAAGATGCCAAAGCACTGTCTTTCATACAACAGGGGGTTAGTCAGTCAATTTTACCATGAATTATGGGTGTAACCACATCACATGATGCTTGAGAAATTTTAAGGAAGCAGTACGGAGGTCATGATAAAGTTATATCAATCAAACTCTAGAATCTATGGAGAGAGTTTGATAATTCATTCATGAAAGATAATAAGGAGGTGGAAGAATTCTTCTCTAGAGTTGCAATTATCATTAATTAGATTAGATGTTATGATAATACAATTCCTGATAAGAGAATTATTGAAAAAGTCTTGAGAAGTTTGCCAGCAAAATTTGAAGATATAGTTGTTGTCATTGAACAATCCAGAGATTTATCAAAATTGTCTTTGGATGAGCTTATGGGTTCATTAGAAGCCGTGAAAAATGTGTGAGTAGATTTCTCAAAATTTAGAGCAGGCCTTCCATTCGAAGGTTAATATTAATAGGAAACGAAATAGTTGGCAAGATAGATATGAAAATAGTAACGGAAGTTCCTTCAACTTTACACATGGACGTGGTAGACATCAGAGTTCCCGAGGTCATGGTAGAGGAAGAGAATCCAACATGAGGATCAATTCATCCTAATGCAGGATATATAAGAAATTTGGCCATGATTCCAAGGATTGTCATTTAAAATACAAATGATCCAAAAATCCTAATCATTTTAAGAGGGATTGTTATTAAAAAAATCGAGAAGATGATAGAAGTGCAAATTTTTTTGAGGAGAATCAAGACAAACAGGTATTTTATTCTTGTATGAATGTTGAAGAATCATTTGAAAATATTTTGTTTGTGATAGTAGATGTTGACATGCTAATCACATGACTAGGAATAAGGAGTTGTTTGTTGAGTTTGATGATAAGTTCAAATCTGAATTAAAGCTTGGAGATAGCAAAACACATGAAATTTCTAGAAAAAGAGTTATTCCTATCGACATAAAGGGAGGTAATTCTAAACTGATCTATGATGTTCACTATGCCCCTAAATTGACTCAAAATTTATTGAGTGTTGGCCAATTATTACAAAGAGGTTATGTGGTGAATTTTGATAATGATGAACGCATTATTTATGATAACAAGAAGAATTGTATTATTGCAAAAGTAAAGATGAGTACGAATAAGGTTTTTCCTTTATTTATACCTCTTAATGAAGAATATGCCTTACAAAGTGTGAAAAATGATGAATCACACTTATGACATTTGAGATATGGCCATCTCAATTTTAAGGGACTTCATTTGTTGAAGAAGAAAGATATGGTTATTGGGTTGCCAAATATTTTGTCTCCTGAGAAAGTATGTGAAGGATGCATCTTTGGCAAAATGCATCGTTTGTCATTCCCAAAGACATCATATCGAGCTAAAGCTCTATTGGAATTGGTTCGTTTTGATATATCTGAACTAACAAGAACACCATCTTTGAATGGTAGTAGGTATTTTGTTTTATTTGTTGATGATTATACAAGGATGATGTGGATATATTTGTTGAAGCAGAAGTTTGAAGCATTGTCGACTTTCCTTAAATTTAAAGCTATGATGGATAGCCAAAGTGGGAAAAGTTGAAAATTCTAGAATGATCATGAGGTGAATATACATCACATGAATTCCAAAATTATTGCAAAGATGTTGGAATCAAGAGACAGTAGAATGTACAACATACTCTACAACAAAATAGTGTTACTGAAAGAAAGAATCGAATCATAGTGGAGATGGCTAGAAGCATGTTAACTCAAGGGTCTCCAAATAGTTATTGGGCTAAAGCTGTTAATGTTGCACTACATATATTGAACAGATCACCTACAAAAGCAGTCCTCAATAAGATGGCTTATCAAGCTTGGTATAAAAAGAAGGCCCCATATTCATCATATGAAGATTTTTGGATGTCTAGCATATTCTCTCATTCCATCACAGAAGAAAGAAAATTTTGATGAGAAAGGAGAAAAGTATATTTTCATTGTTATAGTGATGAATCTAAAGGATATTGCCTTTTCAATCCAAATAAAATTGAGTTAGTTATTTCAAGAGATGTTATATTTGATGAAGAAGGATCATGGGATTGGAAAGAGAAATCTCCAATTATAGAAAGAATTTTGCCCTAAATCTAATGTTATGTAGCTAGATCCTCAATCAGTTTCAAGACCAAATACTTTTGATACTCCTGGCACATTAGTACCTCAAGAATTTTATCCAGAATTAAAAAGTCCAATAAGGAAGGTACATTCTTTATGTGATATTTATGAATCATGCGAATTTGCATTCTTCTCTTGTGAACCATAAAAATATGAGGAAGCAACAAAGGAAAGAAGAAGGATAAAAGCCATGGATGATGAGGTGGCAACTATTGAGAAGTATCATACTTGGGAGCTTGTTGATCTTCCAAAAGATAAGGAAGTTATTAGATTAAAACAGGTTTATAAAACCAAATATAGAGAATATGGTTTTATCAAGAAGCACAAAGCACGTCTTGTTGTAAAAGGATATCACAACATCCAGCCAGGTGTTGATTCAATGAACATTTGCACCAGCTACACGTATGGAGACCATAAGAATTGTCCTTGCATTAGTAGCTTAATTATTGGATGTCAAATTAGCATTCTTAAATGGAGAATTGCAAGAAGAGGAATATGTAGAACAACCTAAAGGATATATTATTAAAGGCAAAGAAGAAAAGGTATATCGCCTACATAAGGCGTTATATGAATTGAAGCAGGAACCATGAGCATGGAATAACAAAATTGATAGCTATTTCTAGAAAAATGGATTTCAAAGGAGTCAAAATGAACCTTCACTTTACTTCAAAAAAGAAGATATAAATGATTTCCTTATTGTATGTTAATATGCGGTCGACTTGATCTATACAAGTACAAGTTAATCCACGTTGGATGAATTTAAGATGGTAGCGATGAAAGAATATGAGATGACTGATTTAAGTCTTATGAAATATTTTCTTGGAGTTCAAGTTCGTCAATCTAAGGGAGAAATATTTATTTCTCTAGAAAAATATCTGGATGATTTGTTGAAAAGATATCAAATGAGCAATTACAAGCTGATTGCTACTTCGCTTACAGCAAATGAGAAATTACAATCAAAAGATGGATCGCCAAAGGTTGATGCAAAGATGTATAGAAGTTTAGTTAGGTCATTGATTTAGTTGACAAATATATGGCCATATGTTGTTTATCTGGTCAGCTTAATTTCTAGATTTATGCAAAGTCCAAGCAGGCTACATTATGCAATAGCTAAAAGGATATTGTGATGTTTGCAAGGAACAAACAATTATGGTATCCATTATGTGAAAGCAAAAGAATTCAAGCTTATTAGATATACAGATAGTGATTGGGTTGGATCTATTGATGATAAAAAAAGTTCATATGGATAATTATTTTCTTTGGGATCAGATATTATATCTTGGTCTTTAAAGAAACAAAAAACAGTATCATTTTCACCATCTAAAGCAGAATATGTAGCAGCTATAGATGCAGCATGTGAAGCAGTATGGTTGACAAGAATTTTGGTAGACTTAAATCAAAGCCAAGATGCCCCCACAATTATCCATTGTGATAATATGTTAACAATTGCTATGACAAAGAATCTAGTATTTCATGGAAGAACATAGTATATTGAGTTGCGACATCATTATATTAGGAATTTGGTACAAAAAGGTGAAATTCAACTTGAATTTATTAATACAAAGAAGCAACTCAAAGATATATTTGTAAAAGTTGTATCAACAGAAAAATTCTAGCAATTTAGAACAAGTTATAAAATTGCAAATTAAGAAGGGGTGTTGAAAATATAATTTGCATTTTTATATACATATGGCGATGAAAATTTGGTTAACATTCAGCCAATGGACAGCAGTGATATGGCGGTTAATTGTTGTAGATTGTGGAAGCAAATTCTAGAATATGGGTTGTTATTAGCTCAGGATATGAGCTATCATTTGTAAATTATACTGCTGCCACTTGTACAAATTTTAAGCTGTTATCTTTGATTTTTCAAAAATGAGTTGTACTAAGTTATATCACCGGCTAGAGCTCTAATTTTTTGCTGCCTTGTAGTCCTATAAAAGGACGTTTGTACTACTTGTATTTTACATTTTTATGAGATAACATAATGATGTATGTTTAATACTTGACTCTCTCCCGTCTTCATTTTGTATTGTCCTCCAACAATATAAATTATAATTTGCATCCAAGAAGATGTAGGGATCGAATTAAAACTCACTAAAATTAAATCCATACCCCAATCAAATCAAATGTGGGCTTAACCACTATAGGTGAATGTTCCAAAGATGCAACTGATCTTGAAGAGTTTTGTTGGCATCTCTCTCATTCTCAACATCCAATTGCTACAAACTGCTTTTAGGATTTTTGGTTACTCATACAGAATTGTCATGTCTCTACTTTGGCCAAAAATACTACACACAGAAATTCAAAGAGCCATTGTAGAGAAACCAATCATGTCAAGCTACACAACTTCCATCGAAAACTCACATTCTAACGAGTGGACCCCATTCATTGGTGTCTACATAGCACTGGCCACATTAGTCTGTGTCATAGCTATTTTTTTAGATCTCGTGAGGGGGATGTGGAGTAAGCAATACTGGGTAACATTCAATCTCCTCTCGATAAATGCTGTTTCTATAGGTATTATGACAGCAGCCTCCAAACTTTCGATGGATTTAAGCACACCAATGCCTCGAGAAATAGATCAACTTGCTAAGTTGAGCACCTCTTCCTTTTTGTGCGTTGCACTTGCTTGCATTGCACCGACTGTAGGGAGATTGAAAGATAGTGAGTTCCTTTCAAATATTGGAGCTCTTTCTGTTTTTGTTATCCCTTCAGTGGTAAGTGTCTGCATCCAATTAAAAACTGGAGTTATTTTCACATTCCAAACAGCACATATAACCATTATAATCATGATTTGTATTCTTCTTGTCAAATGTGCTCTTTCAACTATGTTTGTGTCAATTTTTAAAGGTATTCAATTCTGTGTACGAGAGACAGCATCAAGAAGCGTTGTTAGCCTTGCAAAATAGTCAACATGGTAAACATCCTAAGACCGAGGATTTGGAGCTATATCTAAAAAGATTTTCTGCAATGGCTCATTCTTGTTGCCCCCATCTCTTGATGGCAACTTCACTTGAAACTGCTAGTTTCACAGTTTTTGGTTTAGTTGCTTCAATAACATTTTTTACTGTTCTTATTGCTCGTGTAACTCATAAGGCCAAATTCCTGTATCCAACTTCACGCAATGGCAGATCTGACTATGACTGGTCAGTTCTGTTTATTTTTATCATTCAAACTATAGCTGTAGGACTAGGAACCATCGTCTTATGCGTTAGAGGGCTTTATTATGCCAGTTTAAACTTAGGTTTGGCCAATAAGAAAGAGAACAAAGAAAAAGAGTTTGTACAGTCAAGGAAGGAAGACTCAGCATCAGCCCGGGAACAGTTAGAGAAGGCAGGCTCAACATCAGCCAAGGAGCAGAGTCCGTACTGGACGCAGGGTGACAGTGCCCTGAAATGGATTCCACTGTTTCCTTTCATTGAATATTGGCAGCAAAATTGCCTTGGATGTCCATTAACACTCATATTCTTGTTGATCTGCTCATGGTTTGCATCGGTTTTGTTGGCTGTTTTTGCAGCCCTTGCTTGGTTTGTCCCCATATATTTCTGGGAAATAATTAGCTCTGTAATGTATGCGTGCCCTCCTTCCAATGAGCATGACCAGGTGCCCGAAGACCTTAAACCTTATTTTTTGAATATGGACGGGGCTTTCCGCCCAATCGAGAAAATGGAGAAACACATTACGAATGTTAGCGACCGATTCTTGGCTGCAGAGGAGAGGGGAACAAAACATCTCACAAAGTTGCTGAAGACATACAAAACGGTTGGTTTTGAAGGAGTTGTCAGGTTCCGAATTCCCCCAATCCCTCCATCAGTGAAGGATTTTCAAGTGAAGTCCCGAAATTTCACATCGGATGAGGATTCAGATGTCCAGCCCCAGATCACACCATCAGGGGAGGATTCTCAAAAGTCTCCTCCTAACTGTTGGGCCCTTTCCGTGCTGACATTGACATGGATTGCTATTCGTCTTCCTGGTATTGATTACTATTTAAAGGATGATTTAAGGAAGGGTGTGTTGGAGGGCCTTGTTTATGTCAAGCTCATAGAAAACACTTTCAATGACAAAACTGACTTCACTAATCTTCGGGTTTCAGCAACTAAGCAGTGGCTTCATTTGGTTTTTTGGGACATGGTATGTTCCCTTCTCCAGGGGATTAGTTCAGATCGTAGAAACAATGATCGTGGTTGTGAAGATACGAATGGGACTGCAAAGGGAGCCCTTAAGTCGATTATGGAACGTGAGATAGAAAAACTCACCGCGCCAGGGACAAGAAGAATCTTGTGGGAAGATTTCCATCCAGATGAAAAAGTGGCGGCACGTTACAGATATGGAACATGTGAGATGATATTGCGAGAATGCGAGAACGATCCGGATGACAACCCCCTGATCTTCAAAAAGATATGCGGTACCATCTCGGATATATTGGGAGCTTGCCTTGTCAATTTGAAAACCTATATAGTTGGGGAATGTAAAAAGAGCTCATCTATTGAGGATAGGAGAGAGGCTGCTTGTCAAATTCTCAAACTTTTTGGGAAAACTAAAGAAATCCTTAAAATCCTGGAAGTGAAGGAAAAAAGTTTTCCGGATATAGATCCGGAGGAGATGGCACATATGGACAGCTGGCGTCAACCGACACCTTAGTTCAGAGTCATGGGCATGGGAATGTCGACTGTCTTTCTCCCTTGAACATCGTTGTAATGCCGTTGTTTCATTTCAAATGTTCTTTTTTGGTCGTGGTTGTTTTGCAAGTTTTCTTTTGTTGTAATACTGATGTTTCATTTCATTCCATATCATTTAATGGATGATTGAACAAGCGCTTTTGTGACCACTTTGTTTTCTATATTACTTGAGTAAGAAAGACTGTGTGTGTGCGCGTGTGTATATATTCCCATTAATTATCCTTTAAAGTAAATTGATATGGAAAGTCACTTCCCCCATTCTACAAAACTTAACAATAAAATTATACAATTTGAAAAGGCTTTTATGGTATCTCCCATCTTTGACAAGATATGTTCTAAAATTAACTTATTGTCAGAAAATTAACGTCATTTCCTCATCGAACAAAAAATACTAGAAAAAACATGTAATTTCATTATGGGTGATGCAGCACCGAAGCGTTTAATATTAGAGAACACTCAACGAGTGAATCTCAAAACGTGAACTTAATCACATGATTGCTAAGTAATTGTAAATTCAAAAAAAAATCTTCTCAATTCAATATCAAAGATGTCAAAATATAGTTGTGTATACAAAAAGAAGCCTAAAGGCCTATTTATACTATTACATGAAAATCCTAAAAAGGTAAATAATAAATACAATATTGACTAATAATAAAGACAATAATAAATACAAATAAATCGTATGACATAACTGACAAATTAATTGAGCCCGCTTAAAGACTGGTCAAGGTCGGCAGTGTAGTTGGTAAAGAACAGCGACATAGTAGCTTGTCGTTCGCATCAGTGGGGAACTTCTATGGATTTATTACAAGATCATACTATGACTAATAGTATAATTAAATTAATTATAAAACAATTAGAGTAAAAATTATGATATTTTATGGTATGATTTCTGCATCTCCACTCACCTTCATGATGTGACGGTTTCTTATCTTTTTTTTTTTTTTTTTCAACTTCCTATTCTTTCTTCTAAGTTTTCTGTCCCATTCATCCTGCGCTTGCTTCTAAAAACATAATTTTAGAGCCCTTAACATCATTTACCTTGTTATCGGAAAAAAAAAAAATCATTTACCTTAGGATAAATTTCACGTTTGGACCCTTAGCGTGTAGAACGACGTGCAGTTTAGAAGCATGAAAGAGAAGTTGACTGTTTAAAATTAATATAGTATCAAACTAAGAAGTCATCTATTCAAATTCCTTTGCTATAATTTCACCTCCATTCGATTATCATTACATGATAGACATCAACCAACATTAACATGCAATGAGGAATAAGCTCGAACTATAGATTGGATGTAAAAGTAACAAAACCATAATAGTGGTGAAGAAAACTTACAAAACACTAAGGTAAAAGAAAATGACAATACTGTGATATGACTAAGATAGTGATCAACTAGGGAAATGTGTAGAAAAGTAAATGATAAATATAGTGTGGAAGAGAGAAGCTTGTGAAGAAAAGTGAATAGTTCACTATTATGGATAGGAAAAAAAAAATAAAAAGCTATTTACTCTGCCAAAAATGGAAATACTAGCCCAATTAAAAAAAAAAAAAAACCTTTAGATTATAAATGTGGAGAGGAATATTCGTTTCTAGCTTAAATAGAGTAGAAGATATATAATACACTTACAGTAATTATCACATATTTTCCTATTGGTAATTCTAATATTTAATTAAGATAAATTCAAGTTTTCTATGTGATTATGCATTCATTCTTGTTGAATAAGCTTGTATTGTATAAACAGAACAATTGAAAGAGACAACTATTTCAAGATTTCCATCGATAGCTATCATAAACTTATGATAATTTACTCTTTTTTTCTCCTATTATCGTGATGTATTAGAGATTAACTATTGTTTATCATCATCAATTTGAAAAAAAACATACACACAAATACAATTTAGACATAAAATAATTTCTTATCTAGGACACATTTTGAAATTAATCACTTATTTAAGATCAAAATAAAAATAATTACTGAATTCCAGTACCAAAATTCTATATACAAAACAAGATACGATCTATATGTATATCGCGTGTTATAGAAGCAATATAGACGACTCATATATCGCCTCTCTAAATCGCGATATACATACAAGAATATTGCACTTTTAAAAAGTAATATAAATATTGCTTTTAATATTCTCGATAGCAATGGTACTAAAATATCATATCATGAGGCACAATCGCGATGTACTTATAACTTTCCTTATCATGTTTCATAAACGCGATTTAGCAACTATATATTAATAAATTTATATATTAGTACTTATTTTGTACAAGAACCTAGACATATGTTATATCCATTTAGAGAAAATTAATTACCTAAATACTACCATTGCTTTGCATGTCCAAGATGGGATATTAATTTTTTTTTTTTTTTTTTTTTGCATCGCATGTTCAACAGGCAATACACTTGTATATCGCCTATGCAAGATGTGATATATAATTTGGTTAAATTATTGTATTGTATCTTGAATATGCCTTACACATGTAAAATTGTGTATCTCATATCTAAGATACGATATAACAATTATATTTAGATAATTATTTTTATTTATTATATTGTGTATTTCTTTTTCAAGGATGGTAGACACATGTTTTACCCTAATATATTATCCATATTTTATCTTCATTAAAAAAATGCATTAACAAATTATTAATTAAAATTGGGATATTAAATGAATGAACTGTAAGCATACACATCAAATAAAATAAACAATAAACTATTTTAGCAAGATTTGATGTGAACTTTCTCCCCAATGGATTTGATATTTATTTATATTATCAATTAAAGACACTCTCTTTTAGAAAAGGAAACTACTAACTAAAACTCATAAATCCCAAGCCAATTACAGTTAGAATACTGCGATATTACAACATAAACAACACACACTCTCTCTCTAGAATCACATTAAAAATCACATCCCCTCTTCTCTCTACATTTTAAGAAGAGTCAAAATCTCTTATGTTTATTTGTTCTCATTTTAATTATTTTATTTTATATATTATTAATTTCATTGACCTTATATGATCATAATTATGACCTTAACTACACCCTAAAAAGTCATAAATTTTTTCATACCTATCTCATAATCCTATAGGTTTAGACCCTAAAAAATTTTTAGTAGGTCGGATACTCTTTAAAGACCAAGCTGGTTGCGTCCCTACTATTGTTTCGAAATTTTTCCATAAATAAGCACCATAACTAGGGGTAATCACAAATCAATTTGGTTCGATTTTTCTTAAAACCAAAATAAACTATAATTTATGGCTTGATTTTTCTTTTCATCCCAAACCAAACCCTTAAGTAATTGTTTGGTTCGAATTAAAATTTTTCTAAACCATTAAATAATGGTTTGGTTCGATTTGGATTACAAATTCAATCAAAATTCTAACTGAAATTTTTCTTTCTTCTAGTTTTTTTTTTTATATTTATGTAGATACTTAAATATTTATATCACTTCATAAAGTTTATATTATAAATCACGATAAAATTCTTTATGAATTTGTCATATTTTTTATCTATAGTTCTCTATAAAATTAGTTATTCACCAATAAAATGCATTCACTAATCAAGACATAGTAAGTCATAATTTATAATTTTTAATAGAACTATCAAATCAATCATCTACCAATAAATTTAGCAAAAAAAAAAAAAATCATCTATCAACAAAATTCATTAATGAATAAAATGATCCGGTAACAAAATACATTAAACAATTAATACATAATAAGACTTTATAACTAAATAAATAAATTTCATAATTTATAAAGTTAAAAAAACTATTAAAAAAGAGTTCATCAACAAAAAAGCATATATCATGAGCCTAAAAAACAAATTTAAAAATGATCAAGTTGATCTTAATCAATATTCACCAAATAATAAATATCATATGAATATATATGGTCTCTAACCAATCATCATAAAAAAATATATAGTTATAATTTACAAGTAAAATATTATTATATTTTTCAAAACGATTTGGTTCGATTTTACAGATTAGTTTGGTTTACCTTTCAAACCAAACCATAAATTTATGGATTGGTTTGGATTGAAAAATTTTTAATCTAAATTGTTAAAAAAAAACCCATATTTTCGACATGGTTTTATTCGGTTATGGATTAGTTCGGTTGGTTTTTTTTCCACCCCTGGGCATAATCCTATGACAATTCACTTTATTTTTCTCCTATTATCTTCATATATATGTTGAAGTCATGGTATTCTTAATATACTATCCATATTTTATTTTATTTTTTTAAGCAAGCATTTTGCAAATGCAAGGCCTCAGGGAACCTAGAGTGGAG
Organism: Combretum micranthum; assembly: GCA_024138025.1. Classification (NCBI taxonomy): domain Eukaryota; kingdom Viridiplantae; phylum Streptophyta; class Magnoliopsida; order Myrtales; family Combretaceae; genus Combretum; species Combretum micranthum. The sequence continues at coordinate 210,486 of JAMXBD010001695.1, read as the reverse complement.
TAAACAATATATATATATATATATATGTATATATATCAACATTCAAAGATGGATGGATAAATTATTAACTAAAATAGGCATACTAAATAAATAAAGTGTAACCGTAGACATCAAATAAAATAAATAATAATCCATTTTGACCAGATTTGATGTATCTCCCCAACAGATTTGATCTTCGTCTTGTATTATCAATTAAGAATACTCACTTAAGAAAAGGAAACTGCTAATTTTTTTTTGGCCAAAAAAGGAAATTAATAATTAAAACTCAAGAATCCCAACTATTATTTAGATCTTAATGTGCCGCCAACGGTAAAGCCAATGCAAGTTAGGACATAGGATGCTGCCGTATTATTACAACATAAACAACACACACTCTCTCTCTCTCAAGAATCACTAGATCTTAATATTAATATATGATATGAAAAGAAATTTCAGATTATTATATTAAGATTATGGATAAGAAAAAAATAATTAAGGAAGTTGACCTTTATTTTTGGCTAAATAATATCTAATACTTCCAGATTATTCATATATATATATATATATATATATATATACTAGCATATGACACACCCGCGTGTGCAAAAAAGAATTAATAATAAAGAAAATGTGAAAACAGTTATAAAAAAAAATTTAGAAAATGAAAAGATTTTTAATCCAGAGAGAGAAGAGAAAAAGAAAGAGTGGGAAGAATAATAGAGTAACCATTAAAGATTGATTAATATTTTGTTATACGAAATATGTAGTTTTTCTTTAATATTAATAGATACCTACTAGCAAACATACATTGCGATGTCACACCCTTAAATCTTACTTAGTTACATCCTTTCGTCCTTTTTTTTTATTTTTTTATTTTTTGCCTTCTAGTTAATTTTTGCTGTTCTTGTTTTTCAACTTCCATAACATCATCAAATGCACAACTATGCCGCCGTTCTATTATGGCAAAGTTAGAGGCAATATTATTCCTAATACTAGTGATTGGTCTCCCATTTTTCCAACTGTAACATACGATTTCGTTCTCCAAAGAACACATCGTCAAATGCTTTGCGACAACGACGCTGAAGTTCTTGTCGATATCCAAGACTACGAAGCCCCGCAGACAAGAAAAAGGAGGATCCTGCTGCTTTCCATCCTCAATTACCCTGAAACACTCAAGGCTCACATCCGTGGAATATTCGCAGACATGAACATCGACCCTGTGCCCGCGCTTTGGGAGGACATGACACAATCAGTTATTACGGAGTCCCATCCTCTTGCTCAAGTACACGATCGCAGGTGTAGTATAATTGTTAAACTAGACCTGGTAATTCGTACTGAAGAGGATGTTTATGTGACTAGTGTCTCATCCGCATCATCAGAGTTGTTTACGCGTCAATGTCTTATGGAAGGCGCTTTCACATGGGAAAAAGAATCCAGCGAATAAAGAGGATCAGACCTGGCTTGTATTTTGAACAGAGAGTTCTTGTTTGTAACATTGATGAGTTCATCGTCACACTGGCCTCTCCGATAAGCCATAACAGCTAGAGTGGGATCTCGTTTTTCACAATATTTACCCACAATACGAGAATCAAAGTATGGATTGGTTGAGAGGAAGTGCTCCGGACTATTGTTGCTATCAACGATTATTTTTCCCTAGGCATTGTGGACATGTACGTCTTGGCTTCCCCAGCTTACCAAGTGTTCTAAGAATTGAGTGAGCAAACGGAGTCGATTCCTAACCAAAAAGAAAAAAAAAAAAAAAAAGGAATGAATAACAGAAGGTATAAAAATCAATAATTGAAGAAATATAGTAAGAATGCCAACCTTTTCTCACATTCTTCAACCAGAGGTTCTACAGGAAGGAGACAGCGGACAGAAAGAGTCAACCCTTTGATAAAACCTTCAGGGCACTCATCATCTAAAAGCTGTCCTACAACTAAAGAGCATTCCCAGTGTTGACCTCCCAGTTGAGAGAAGAATTCTCACGTCTTAAGGCTAATTTTATATTTATTTGTGTTTTATAATTTCTCCATAACTCATATTTTTTATTTTATTTTTGCATCATATAAATCTTCTTGTTCCACCTCTCAATCCGATCTTCCCACACTCACAAGTCACAACCAGCATGTGGGACATGATAATATGTGTATTTGGTAATTTCTATGTTCCCCTCAATTTTTCATATAGAACTGATTTTTTCAGTTATATAAGGACTTAGACCCAATGGAGTAATCCTATTCCAAATTTTTGACATATATGCGGCCGCGTCAATTGTAACATTTATTTGGGTTTAACTGAATACAGACATTTATTCGCTGGAAGGCGCTTTCAGTCTTATAAGAACATCTATTTGGGTTTAACTGACGAGTATGGTAAAAAAACGAGTAATTCTATTGGAGATGTGCCTAGGGCTTGAGCGAGTAGGAAGTGAATATCATATTCGCATCAGCCCTTTCTTTTTATTCATTTTCGGTAATGGGGCTTTCGATCTGTACCTCTTACTTAAAATTCGAAGGTGATGTCAAGGTGATGTCACTAAGTGTATGGGAGTATTATCATACATTCTCTATTTATTAGGATTTTTCCTCTCAAGATGTTTGTTCTCTTATTATGATATATTGAATGGAGTAGATTCATGATTATCAGATTTTATTATTGTTTTTTTTCTACTTCAAATCTTTTTAAATGATTGTGAGATTTATTGAATCTTTTTTGAGAAATTAGATACTAGAGATTAGTTATATTGTAGATATTACCATAATAACATTGGAAACATAATTAAGAAGAGAAAAAAATAAAAAATAAAAATCAATTCCACAACATATTACTACTGGTATTTAAAAATAAAAATTTTACAATAAAAAACTAGTAAGAGAAATTATATTTCTATAAATAGAATTAGCGATGATAATTTTTTAAAAATATAAAATTCTATCTTTAAATCCTATTTTTTATTTCAATGAACGTCCAGGATGCATGTATTAATAATATATTAAAATTCCAATAAGGATGATGATAATAATATTACAGCCCGTTCGTATAGGAATGCTTTTTTACTATATCTAGACACGTCAAAATTGCGGGATGTTTCATTCCTTCCCGCCCTCGAAATGGTCTCCATGTTTTGGAAAAGCGTTTGCTGTCCAAAATTTTATTCTCATTGTGTATTTACTAATAATTATCTTATACATATTTAATAAATTAAAAATATTTAAAAGTTTTTAAAATATAAGAATCACTTTTTAACACGTATCAGATGTTTATTTACAAAAATACACTGGAGACAGCAAGCTTGAGTGAGCAAACTTTTTTCCCAATGTTTCATGCCAAATCAGCATATCCTCTATGTATCCATCAGAGGAAGTTCTTTTTTCTTACTACTGTTTAATACTCGTGTTGAATATATATTTTTTCAATTTCTGCTCTGTTGAAGTTTACATTGATTGGTTTAGAAAATAGAGAGCTTTTACGGTCTCATCAATCAACCATTTAATCACTAAAATAAAAATAGTAATTAGAATATTAATTATTTTAGTGGTTCAATTACAATTAAATATGATGTGAGTCGTTCGATAGTCAACGAAACCAATTCTATCAAAATTAATAACCAAACTATAAAATCTTCTTATAAAATATTAACACCAACAACATGCTTAACTAGGCTGGTTAAGATTTTAAGGTTTCACAAAAAAATAATTAAAGAAATGGATAAACTATTGATAAGAGCATGTACAATGAAAGTTTTTAATATGATTTTTTTATGAATGATCTTGCTTTTGAGCCTCTTCCCTTTAGAGTAAGATCCTTGTAAGATTCACCCCAAAAAGTTAGCTTCGTTTTCTTTATCTTTTTGTATTTTTTTTTTTTTTTACAATTGTTGAAATAGACCAATGGTTGAAATAGACCAATAGAAAGATGAATATATAGTGTTTTAGTTATTAAATCACATCTAGGGACTTATTTTACCACACTAGAAGGAATTCCTCATTCTATGGGCTATTTTAACACACTAGGGGGTAATTCATTATTGTAAGGGCCATTTTACCACACTAGGAAGGGGGATTTATTGTTCTAAGGGCCATTTTACCACACTAGAGGGGAATTTCTCATTTTGAGGGTCATTTTACCACATTAAAAGGAAATTCTTGTTTTAGGGGTCATTTTACCATACTAATGGGAATTCATCATTCTAAGGACCATTCTACCACACTATGGTGAAATTCCTCATTTTGAGGGCAATTTTACCACATTAGGGAGAAATTTTTCATTATAAGGGCCATTTTTACCACATTAGGGGGGTATTCCTCATTCCATGGGTCATTTTACTACACTAAGGGAAAATTCCTCATTCTAGGGGCCATTTGACCATATTAGGAGGGAATTCCTTGTTTCAAAGGCCATTTTATCACACAAGGAGAGAATTCCTCATTCCATGAGCCATTTTACCACACTAGGAGGAAAATCCTCGATCTATGAACCATTTATCACATTGGGGGGAAGGGGAATTCCTTATTCTATGGGTCATTTTACCACACTAGAAGGAAATTCATCACTCCAAGGGTCATTTTACCACACAATGATGGAATTTGTTGCTCAAATGGTCGTTTACCACGTTAGGGGGGAGATTCCTCGTTTCAGGAACCATTTTACAATAGTTAAAGGGAAACTGTTGTTTTAGGGATCATTTTACCATACTGGAAGAGAATTCTTCATTCCAAGGGTATTTAACAAAACTAGGGGGAATTCCTGATGTAGATCCAAAGGAGATGGTATATATGGACAGCTGGCATCAACTGATACCTTAGTTTAGAGTCATGGCCATGGGTATTTGTTTCGTTTCATGTGTCCTTTTTTCTTTTCTTTTCTTTTTTTTTTATGCACGTCAGGTGTACGCCAGTGTGGTTTGCTCAACTTGTTTTCTTGTCGTGGTTGTTTTGTAAGTTTTCTTTTGTTGTAATACCGTTGTTTCATTTCGTTCCATATCAATATCATTTAATGGATAACTGAACAAGTGCTCTGTTACCACTTTGTTTTCTATATTATTGGAGTAAGAAATACTTTTTATGTTTCTGTGTGTGTGTACATATATATAGATGTATTTTCCCATTAATTATCCTTTAAAGTAAAATAATTTTGAATCTCCCTTTCATTGTAATATAATATATTTATATATATATATATAATATATTGTAGGATGACTCCTTTTCTTCCACAAAACTCAACAATAAGACTATACAATTTGAAAAAGGTTTTGTGGTATCTCATATCTTTAATAAGGATATGCTCTAAAATTACTTTATTGGCTGACAATTAAAGTCATTTCCTCATTTGGACACAAAATACTGTTAAAGCCCTATCAAAATTCATTGTAGGGAATTTTTACAGATTTGTTAGGAGATCATACCATTACTAATATTATAATTAAATTAATTATAAAAGATTAGTGTAAAAAATTTTATGGTATGGTTTCTGCATCTCCACTCACCTTCACGTTGTAACCTTTATTTTTTTTTTTTTAATTTTCAACTTCCTCTTCTTTGTTCTAAATGTCCTTTCTTATTCCTCCTTCGATTTCTTCTGAAAAACATAATTTTAGGGTCCTTAAAATCATTTACCTTAGGATGAACTTTCACTTTTTGACTTTAGCCCCATAGAATGACGAGCAGTTGTAGAAGCATAGAAGAGTAACTCGAAAGTTTAAAATTAATATAGTATCAAACTAGGAGGCTATATATTCAAATTCTTTTGCTATAATTTCACCTCAATTCAATTATCATCACATGATAGACCTCAAGCATATCATCCAACCATGGTATAGGAAATTTATACCCACTGTGATCCGGTTAATAACCCTACTATCAACACACATCCTCCAGCTTCCATCCTTTTTTAGCATCAATAATGCCGAAGCTGCACATGGGCTCATACTTTCCTAAATCAACCCCTTTTTCAATAGCTCTTCTACTTCTCCCTTAGAATCTCACTCTCCAATGAGATAGATTAGGAAGGCTAGCTCCAGGAATAAGGTCTATTTGGTGCTAGATGTCTCTCAATGGCGATAACCCAGCCGGGATATCATCAGGCATCAATTCCTTAAATTCCTACAATAAAGGAAAAACTAAGTCTGGTTGCTCCTCCACTTGCAACTTGACATTATTCATCAAGACCTGTTTTACAATCAAAGCATGCACTTGCCTTGTGTCTTTAATTTCTGCGTCAAAATTCTTTACTACAGATAAAAACATGTTCTTCTCAGGCAAGGCAATCTTATTTTTCAATGGCAGTATTGTGTACTTTACCCCTTCCTTCTCCAGCTTGTATACAGTACTTTTACCCAAATATCGCACATTCACATCATATTGCCATGGCCTACCGAATAAAAAGTGACATACGTTCATATCTACGACATCACAATAAACCACATCACGGTGCTTACCTATAAAAAAAGGCACCTTGGAACACTCAGTCACCTCAATCTGCCCTACAGCCGATTTAATCTACTCTAAGGTATAAGGAGTTGAATGCTTCTCCACAAGCAATTTCAATTTATTCACTGTTGTCCTTCCAATTATGTTCTCGTAGCTACCACTGTCAACTATGACTCCAAACACCTTCCCATCGATGGTACATTTAGTTCTGTACAATTGGTGATGCTAAGTCACAACATCACATTTTGGAGCTAACATGATTCTCCGAACAACAAAAACCTACTCATCATCTTCTCTATATTCCTCCTCATCTCCATCGAACTCATAACAAATCCCATCATCATCCTCTTCTCTTTCTACGGTCTTCCTCTTAGGACACTCATTAGATTTATGCCCTGGTTGACCACATCAGAATCACTTTCCAACAATCGATTTCACATAAGGATTATCTGCTTTCTTAACCTCTTTGTCTCGTTTCTCATTCACAGGACGTTTTCCTACAACCTTATCCTCTAGGGTTGACTCTTAGTACCATATCCACAAGTCGGCTGTTCCTCTATATCCTTGGCTTTCTCCTCTGACCATGCAATGAATCTGTACCCCCTAAAATTTCTTTTTCCACGTCTTGCTGCATCAACTTAGCTTTGAAAGCCAGATTCTTCGCCTCACTCTAGGTACGAATAACTCGTACTCCAATTCTATCCGGCAAAGGTAGCTTTAACCTTTCTAAGTATCGAGATAATTGCTACACTTTAGATTCTATGAGGTTATTTCGTTCTGCTAATCTCATGAACTCCATAGTGGATTCATGAACTTATTTGCTTCTTTGTTGGTATCGCTTATATTGTTGGAACAAAATCTACTCATAATCCGGTAGTGAAAATTCCATCTTCATCAAGTATTTCATCTGATACCAAGTACGAACAGGATCCTTTCCTTTTCTCTCTATCTTGTATTAGATCTATTCCCATCATGCTGAAGCCATCCCCTTCAAGCGACAAGCCACCAACCTAACTCATCTTTTAGGAGGAGTCTTCGCATGATCAAAGAATCTATCAACATCTGCAATCCAATCTAAGAATTCCTCAATCTCTAAGTTCCCATTAAGGAACGAGATATCAACCTTCAAACAAAAATCTCTAGCATCCCTATCATCATATCCATCATTTCTTTGATCGCCATATCGTTGATAGTGAAAATTCCTGGCATCTCTATCCTCATAATCATTCCTTCTCTAACCACCATACGGTGGATTGCGATCGAACCGAGGAGATTCCACTTCACTCTCTTCCTCTTCTTTAGATTGGCTGTTTTATGTACAGGGACTAGTCTGTCAATTAGGTCACCACAAGCTACCTTAACCCCCGGCCTTTTATTGTCATTTCGTCTCTTATTTGCATGAATTCCACAACCGTCCAGACGATCCACCATCTCCTCAAAACATTCCTTGAAACACTAGAACATGTGATCCATCCGTTGCTCTAGACATCACTGTCACACCCCAAAGAGTACCCTAAACGTGACAGTCTACCACATACGGTATTAAAACTTAAGAATGACTTCCCAAAGTCATGCGAAAGTTTTCATATCACAAAATAGGAGACACCGGTGGGATGTATAGTTCGAGATAGTAAATACAACATACAATAATCTAAATAATCATCCAATTTATCATTAAGAGAATATAATCCTTACATCATCTTAGGGGTTTTCCCCTATAATTCTCCAAACAATCATAATATCAACTTAATCTTTCTCACAAAAAAATAATACTAACACTAAAAGACATTAAAAGATATTTAACCTAAGATCTTCAAAAGATATCCAGAAGCTTTTTCAAAACATAATCCCACTCGAGTATATGAAGTCTTCGAGCATAAAAGATATAGTCTTGTTACAACAAAGGTTTATCGGAGTATAAGCATAACTAGCTTAGTAAGAATATTCCTAAATCAATGTACTTGTATAAATAATTCCAAACAAGTTATTAAACAAGCATATGAATGCATCAAGCAAGTGATCAAGCAATACATATGATCTATCGAAAATCATATGTTTGAATAGATTTACCCTCTATTCAGGGTTAGGTGTTCCAGGCTCTTTAAAACCCATATTTAAAATCCAACTCATGTAGTTTATTTCAGGTGCCTACTCGCCCATTTCAAAATAGTTCTTTCAAGCTCCTAATCGCCCATCTTAAAATAGTTCTTTCAGGCTCCTACTCACCCATCTTGCAGAAACCCGGCTACTGCAAACCCGGCTACTATACTCTTATCCTATCGAGTATAGCAACTCATGCAATGAAACTAACTACGTGATATGTATGAATCAATTAATATAATTCATAGTATATGATTAGAGTAATTTAAAGGTGATAACAGAATTTGCACACACTCCGACAAAATAATAGTAAAACATAAGTTAATTAACAACGATTCATGCCTCGGTATGCTTAACATTCTTTCAACCAATATTATCATACATAACCCATTTTCATCTTTTCCTACTTCTAGTACCTCTAGCTATAAGCACAACCAAGTACGTAAAAAGGTAGGAAATAAACTCACTTGGCCATGAGGATCTATCTTTCTTACGAATGAGTCGATCGGTAAATCCACTAATCAAAATAATCCTCTGAGTATGAATACTTCTCCTTGGGATCACCTAATCAAGAAGAATACCCATAATGAGTGTTTCTTATTGATTCTATAGTACTTATCAACAACTATGTTATAAGATCATTAAAATTCGTATAGAAGTAATTCCAACTTAAAACGGCCATAACTTGGTCATTTTAACTCGGAATTGCGCAAACAATATACCGTTTTTTACCTACTCGAAAAGATCTATCCATTTCTAAGGTTATTTTTGTCATAAAAAGCCATTTGGGTTGGAAAGTACTACTGTACAAAATAGTTACGAATTTATAGTTTACAAAATATGATTTTTTCAAAAATTTACTTTACTCAAAAATCCTTAAGCAAAATATATGGATATATATATAGTTGAAAAATCCTTTGAACATATATAGGCAATCATATTATACGCATGATTTTTGTAGTGTTGTCTCAATATTGATATTTCATAAACAATTTGTCTTTGATGGTTTTAAAAGATAAAACTTTTGAGAATTCCTCCTTTTTTATTTGTTTAGAAAAGTATATTTGAGTGGTTATGAGTAAATGTTTTCCTATTATGATTTTATTTTCTCACTTTTCAAAAGTAAATTCATTTTAAAAAATTTAGTTCTTTAAGTTATCTACTAACTTTATTTCTAGTGATTGAAAAGTAAGTTTTTCAAAATATCCTTTAAGTTTTTGATGTGGTCAAATATTTGAAGTTGTGTTAAACGTATGTTTTCATTTTATTTTTTATATCATTTCTCTTCTTTAGAAAATAGATATACCTTTAAAACTTTACTTTCTTGGCAAATTTTATTTTTCTAAGTTGGTTTTCAAAATAGTGAGTTGACTTTATCTTGGTTTGAAAAACTTGTTTTATTCTTAATATTTGTTAAATGGTAGCATAATTCTCTTAGACAAGTTTATAAGGAAAGCTTTCTTAATAAAGAATTATTAACATTGGAACTTAGCAAATTTTCATTTTAATTTTGAAAAGAGAATAACAACATATAAATATTAAGTTTTGAAGAGGCTTTCTTAGCAGGTGATTTTCAAACTCTATAATGAACCTACTTAAGTCTTATAAAAGATATGGTTGAGTTAGAATCCTTCAATGCTAAAAATTCTTTCTTTATGAAGTATTAAGTTTCGATTTATGAAAGAAATGAGTTCCTTTTATTGTTTTGAGGAAATCTACATTACTAATTCTTCTAGAATTCATGATTAGCTTATTCTTTAGAAAAAGTTTATTATTAAAAACAAAACTTAGATCTTTTGTTAAAAATTCCTTTTGTTAAAAAATCTAGTTTACTTTTCTTTATTTAAGAAAGAATCAATTTTTATTTTTATTTAAGACATCAACATTTTAATCATGCATGCATATAATTATGTAATAATGTAAAAGTAAAGATAATACATAATAAGATAGAAAGAAATACCTGTAACATAATAAAATAGTCAAGCATTAGGAACCTTAGCTTCATCAAGGTATCCCGATCATGTATTAGGAGCCTTAGCTTCATCAAGGCAACCCGGGATTAAGAATAGACTAGTCCCAAAAGAAAAGAAAGAAAAGGAAGAAAATTATTTTGACTTGATAAGGACAAGTCTAAGACTAGAAAGACTAGTCTTAATAAATTGCATAAAACATATAAATAAATAAATTACAAGACATGAAAATAAATAAATAACAATGAGCTATATGCTCTAAATAAATATATATACATAGTATACATAATATTATATAAGTTAGATTAGAGCAAAAATAATAATAACAATAATAAGAACAACATAATAACATAATTATAAATATGAACATGGACAAAAACAAAACATGAAAATATTGTTGCTTCTTTAACTCATATGAGTCTAAGAAACATACACTAAGCTCATGCTAAGTTGTATGAACATGATAAATAATATAGATAGGATTTTTACCTAAGGGTTAATGGAGGATTTTGAAAGAGACGAATGGGTTTTGTTATTTTTCTTAAAGAGAAATTAGTAGAGAGTATTTTGAGACGGAATAGTTGGAGAGAGATTTTGAGAGAGTATTTCGATAGAGTTTTGTTATGTAAAATGGATGTGTGAAAGAATGAAGCAGGAAGGGGTATTTATAGAATTTTTGGAATGACTTTTTTATGTAATAAAATAAATTGAAAAATAAAAAATAATAGAGAAAGAGAGGGGTGGCCAGCACAAGTGAGAGAGAGGGAGGAGAGTGTATTTTATTTATTTTGTAATTTTTGTAAAGAAAAGAAATAATGTGTAAGGTTTAATGTGAATAAAGTTGTATTGGAAAAGTAAAAAGTAAGAAAATAGGTATGTAGGTAGTAAGAAATAAGTGTAAAAAAAGTAAAGATAGTGAAATAGTAATGAATAGTATGAATAGTACTATGAATAGTAAACTAGACAAATAAAATACCGAGTAATAAAAATACGCGTAAACGAGCTATATCTGTTACTTTTAGTTACTGAAAAATTCTAAAACTAATATTTTTGAAATCCTTTTTTAATTACAAGTCTTTTGGTGTTATTGGAACATTTTTATTATTTCGAGCTCCGGGACACACTTTTCGAGAACTAATCCCATTTAAGTCCGAAGGACACTCGAAATTCGCGAATCTGATATTTTTATGTTACCTTATATTATTATGAACTATTTTAAGCCATTAACTTAATTTCATTTTCTAGATTTTGAGAATGCACCAGAGTTGAAATTGCTTGATTGTCTTGTCTTTGTTGACTTTTGAAACTCCGGTTTGACTAGGGTTAGGGTTTAATCCAACTTTGCCCTAGAAATTGAGGGGTTTATATCAGGGATCGGATAGGCGGATCTTTTTATGTTCGATTTTTCGAATCGAACGATTATTGAACTTTCTATTTTTATTTTTGAAGATTCTCTTATGAAATCCCATGATCGAAATTGATTAAGGTTCGGTTTCAACTTGGGTCAGACTTTAGGGTTTCGATTTGGTATTCCAAAACCATTCTCGAAAAATTCGGGGGCTTACAATCACTCCAATCATTGCAATACCTCATCCCCCTGAGGGACTCCACCCTCCTGAATACTATCATGGAAAGCACTGCCATTGCCGTCATTATCATCCTACTTTGATACCACCTAACACAACATAAAGCCTAGATAAACAAGATTTGCAATAAAGATGCAAAATTTATGAAAAGAACTTCTCAGTAAGGGCTTCAAAGAGTAATAATAATGTCTAATCTTCCAACAGTGGTTTTTGAGACTATACATACCAATACATAAAAGCTTTAAAAGATAAAACAAGAAAACAATTCGTTAAACTAAAAGCTAGTAGAAAGCTAGTGGCCTTAGAACGTCATCACCGGGTAGCCTAAATAAAATTAAAAAAAAAGTGAAATAGACTATACACCGACTAAATGCTGGTGACGTATATAAACACCATTCCAGTACTTAGGCCCATGGAACAATCTAGGCAACTGATCTTCATTCTACGTTGGCTAAACACTGGTGGCCTTCCTAGAAGGTATGGTAGCTTACGTTGCTACACCAGCGGCCTTCGAATGCTTTCAGCAAGCTGTCACCATCTTCTTTCATTCCTTCTTGGACGCCTCCATTTTGTTCAAATAAACATCTACTACCTCATCCACATCAAAAATTTAAATGAACATGAGTTACCACATCAAGTAAAGCCTTGCAAAGGATTAAGAGAGCCCTAAAAACATATAATGTCCACATGGTAGAGCTTTAACTATCGCACTGGATGTGAGTAGAAAATCACAACAGATAGAGCAAATTGTTTCTAGTACTTTTTCTATGTACTTGTGATTGATTAAATTAAATCCTATACAACAGCTTCATTTCATGCAATGGAAGTGTTCAATTCCAAAACACTTCATGATCAAAAGTAGCATACACAACTAACATCAAGTTTCTATGAAGAAGTTTTTCAAGATCTCGTAAAGCAAAGCTCCTTTTTTTTTCATTTGGTGATTTTTAACATAAGGTATATTGATCTATTATAATACTTCGACCATATATTCAAGTCATAAAATATAGTGGTGTCCAAAAAGCAAGCCAAAACCTATACCAAACCATGCAATGCATGAGTTATCTTCAACAAGCATCCCTTTTAACAGCAACTGCTAAATATATTCCAAGCAATGCAGTGCTCAAATCTTGTTTAAAAAGCTACCCTTAGTGCTAGCTCATCATTGGCTTATCAAACTTAGGTTGCAAGTAAGCATTTAAGTAATGCATCACATATCAGGCTAACATTAATCTTAAAGAAGGGACAAAATAAAGAGAGTAGGTTCTATCTCCTATCCATGTGTAAAATGTACTTGTATAGACATTTTGGGAAAATTTACCTATCGTCATCGAAAAATTTACATGTATGGTAACAGTACTTTGCTAAATCCTTATATTCGGAACTTGTACCCTTTCTATGTATTCTTAGGATAATTAAGTTGTTGGGAGTGTGTTATTAGAAGAGAAAATGCTAGGTACAAGTACGTAATAACTAATGCAATTTCTACGCATTATTTAAAGAGGTGTTTAAAAAGCTTAAAGCTGGTAGGTCACCAAATCTTACAGATCAGCATGTCTATTGGCTATCAAATCCTTGAAAATTAAAAGCATTCAAACTATTAACATAAAGGAATCAAACTTGTATTAATCAAACTCGAAGTAAACTTCAAATATTTTAATTTAAATGCCTTTACATAAAGGTCAAAATTAGTCTCAATTTCTCTTTAAATTTATGGTTTAGTCAACACCCTATGCCATAGCAAGATAGTACATATATGTATACATATACATAACAACTTCGAATAAGTTTAAATTGATTACATATTAGATTGTCCAAACGTTTTCTTTTCTTTTTTTTTTCTTTTTAACCAAAATCCAAACGTTTTCACTAGTTCCTTTTTTTCTGCCAAAACTGCTAGAACGATTTCATATATATATATATATATATATATTTTTTTCCTTGGCTAATATGATTAGTGAATATAAGCACTAAAAATATTTAATGCATAATTTATTAAAAACTAAGAACCGTTGTTTCATTAAAATTGTTGATAGGTTTATTTTCCAGTAACGAATTCCCTTTTTTTCCTAACTTCTTTCTTTCTTTTTATTTTCTTCCACTTTTTGGAGAGAGAAGATTTATGTATACACCATAAGAATAACGAACTAAAAAATACAGAGTAGAAATTTCACAAGAGCAGTACATTGAAAGGTTACTTTTCTTATTATAGTTTCTCGACAAGTTTAGTGAACTTGATATGTTGAGTTATGAGTACACATCCATGAAAACAAAATCAACTAAAGTTTTCATTCTTTTCACGTTTTGAGAAACATTTCTTACACGAACAAAAATAGATGTAGCAGCAAAGTGCAAGATTCTTTCACAAAGTAAAAACTTCACATACCATATTCAATCTAATAAGGTTAGTTGGTTCCTCATTAGACAATTCTAGTTGTTATCTTGTGGCTTGAGTATTCAGCAGGAATTTCACACCATTGACACGTCCAAACATTAGAACTTTTGCAGTAATTTCCCTAGCTTGGAAATCCCTCTCATCTACAATCATTAGTAAATTCATCTGCAATTTAAGGTTAGCACCACAACCATTTATCTAAAAGCTTAAGCTTGCAGATATGGCATGAGATATTATATTTATTATGTAACACTCTCCTTCACTTGTGGCTGGGATTTTGATTTTGACTAAGACCCATCAAGCAGACAACTTAATTTTAATAAAGTTGAAATGAGTGCTAAGGGTTCGAACTCTTGACCTCCTACTGTAATACCAAGTTATTTTGGTAAAAAGGTGTTAGTGTATTCCGGTGGTCGTAGTATATGGTGGTGGATTTCAGTTAACCTTGCTCTGATACCATGTTAAAGTTAGCACCATAACCATCTAATTTAAAAGCTTAAGCTTGTAGATATGGTATGGGCTATTATATTTATTACGTAACAACATGAAAGTGCTCATATTTTTGAAGAGATAGAGAGAGAGATTATCTATTAATAGAGGACAGACATAGTCTCAAATAATTAAGAAACATGGGAGGAAGGATAATAATGTATATAAGGAAAACAAGATTTTCTTAAATTTATAAGTTTTTATTATCATAACAATCACAATCCCAGAAACTTATGCAAAAATTACCTTTCACTAACATCACTGACAACAAACATCCAGATTAGACATTGTAAAAAGCATGATAATATAACCCAGTTCAACAAATACAAAACTAAGATAAACAAAAATATAAAAACGGCAACTGAAGATGTTGAAAACATACTTTTCATTGTTATATACTAGCGTACCGTGCACCTATTATACGGGTATTAAAAAACATATAGAACAAAAAGAAAAAAGAAAAAGACTTGATAAAAGGAGTTAATCAGTGAAAAAGAATGATATGCTAACATAAATTTGGTCATAGATAGAGGACGGATTGTATAAAGTGTAAATATGCATATCGAAATTAATAGATAGTGGGTAGTGGAAAAGTAAGTGAGAGAGGAAAATATAGTAGGATAAAAAAAATTATTTAAAAATGTGAAGTCCAAACAAAAAATGTTTTGGTTTTATAATAATATATGTATGGCGGTGAAAATTTGCTTGACATTCAAGCAACAAATGGTGGTGATATGGTGATTAACTACTATAGACCATGGAAGCAAATTCTAGAATATGAGTTGTTATTAGCTTAGGATATGAGCTATCCTTTGTAAATTATACTGCTGCCAGTTGTACAAATTTTAGGCTTTCATCTTTGACTTTTCAAACATGAGTCGTATTGAGTTGTATCATCGGCTGGAGGTCTAATTTTTTGCTGCCTTGTAGTCCTATAAAAGGACGTTTGTACTACTTGTAATTTACATTTTTATTAGATAATATAATGATGTATGTTTAATCCTTAACTCTCTCTACCATCTTCATTTTTTATTGTCCTCCAGCAATATTAATTATAATTCGCATCCAACATATTTTTGGTATGAGAGTCAGACCCCTTTCACTATACACATACCCAAACACTTGAACACTATACACATAAATCCTAGCAATGGCATCCACAAGCAATAATACTACATTTAATTTTTCCCAACAAGGCATTCCCTTGTTTATTGGTGAAAAATATGATATATGAAGTACTATGATGAAGACATTATTTATCTCACAAGATTTATGGGATGTTATTGAGGAAGATTGTGAAACCGCTATTGCCAATCTAAAGGTAAAAGCAACCTAAACGGTACCTCAAGGAAAAGAACATAAAGAAAATGCTATGAAAGATGCCAAAGCATTGTCTTTCATACAACAGGGGGTTAGTCAGTCAATTTTACCATGAATTATGGGTGTAACCACATCACATGGCAGTATGGAGGTCATGATAAAGTTATATCAATCAAACTCTAGAATCTATGGAGAGAGTTTGATAATTCATTCATGAAAGATAATAAGGAGGTGGAAGTGTTCTTCTCTAGAGTTGCAATTATCATTAACTAGATTACATGTTATGATAATACAATTCCTGATAAAAGTAATTATTGAAAAAGTCTTGAGAAGTTTACCAACAAAATTTGAAGATATAGTTGTTGTCATTGAACAATCCAAAGATTTATCAAAATTGTCTTTGGATGAGCTTATGGGTTCAATAGAAGCTCGTGAAAAGTGTGTGAGTAGATTTTCTACTCAAAATTTAGAGTAGGCCTTCGAATGGAAGATAGATATGAAAATAATAACGGAAGTTCCTTTAACTTTAGACATGGACATGGTAGACATTAGAGTTCCCAAGGTCATGGTGGAGGAAGAGAATCCAACATGAGGATTAATTCATCCTAATGCAGGATATATAAGAAATTTGGCCATGATTCCAAGGATTGTCATTTAAAATACAAATGATCCAAAAATCCTAATCATTTTAAGAGGGATTGTTATTACAAAAATCAAGAAGATGATAGAAGTGCAAATTTTTTGAGGTGAATCAAGACAAACAGGTATTTATTCTTGTATGAATGTTGAAAAATAATTTGAAAATATTTGGTTTGTTGATAGTAGATGTCGACATGCCGTAATCACATGACTGGGAATAAGGAGTTGTTTGTTGAGTTTGATGATAAGTTCAAATCTAAATTAAAGTTTGGAGATAGCAAAACACATGAAATTTCTTGAAAAGGAGTTATTCTTATTAACACAAAGGGAGGTAATTCTAAACTGATCTATGATGTTCATTATGTCCCTAAATTGACTCAAAATTTATTAAGTGTTGGCCAATTATTACAAAACGGTTATGTGGTGAATTTTGATAATGATGAATGCATTATTTATGATAACAAGAAGAATTGTATTATTGCAAAAATAAAGATGAGTACGGATAAAGTTTTTCCTTTATCTATACCTCATAATGAAGAATATGCCTTACAAAGTGTGAAAAATGATGAATCACACTTATGACTTTTGAGATATGGCCATCTCAATTTTAAGGGACTTCATTTGTTAAAGAAGAAAAATATGGTTATTGGGTTGCCAAATATTTATTCTCCTGAGAAAGTATGTGAAGGATGCATCTATGGCAAAATGCATCGTTTTTCATTCCCAAAGACATCATATCGAGCTAAAGCTCTATCGGAATTGGTTCGTTTTGATATATTTGGACTAACAAGAACACCATCCTTGAATGGTAGTAGGTATTTTGTTTTATTTGTTGATGATTATACAAGGATGATGTGGATATATTTCTTGAAGCAAAAGTTAGAAGCATTGTCCACTTTCCTTAAATTTAAAGCTATGATGGATATCCGAAGTAGGAAAAAGTTGAAAATTCTAAGAACTGATCATGGAGGTGAATATACATCACATGAATTCTGAAATTATTGCAAAGATGTTGGAATCAAGAGACAGTAGAATGTACAACATACTCCACAACAAAATAGTGTTACTGAAAGAAAGAATCGAATCATAGTAGAGATGGCTAGAAGCATGTTAACTTAGAAGGGTCTTCCAAATAGTTATTGGGCTCACTACAAGAATTTTCATGTATGGCCACGTTTGCATATTTTGCAAACGTTGCCCTTTTATTATCATTTAGTCACGTTAATTAAATGTTAATTAAAACATGAAATTGGTGAAGTTTATGAACAATTTTAGATTTTGTGGGCCTATGATTTGATCCGTAACTCTTTTTTTATTTATAAACGTGACCAATCATATTTGTAAAAAAATATAAATAAAATAAAATTATCCTACCAGCCTCTTATTTTTATTTTTTTACCTTTTGTTTTCATTTTAATATTTAAGTGAAATGGCCAAGATCACTTGTCATGGATTTATTCTTTTTCATTTTCTTATTTAATTTTTTTCTTTTTCCTTTAGCTTGCTCGACCGTCCTTTTCTTATTGTTTAGAAAAACTAATGAATGCAATAGTTAAATCCCGCCATAATTTTTAGTCAAGTAAGCAAGTCAAATCAATGTCAAATACCAAGACTGTTCATTTTCTTCTCATCCATAAGCAATGCCAAAACCCTCTGTCTCTCACAGTCATGAAACGTGAAAAATCAGGTACCTCTCTCTCTCTCTCTCTAACATAGTGTACGTTTCCTCTTTGTTTCAAGCAATGCCCTTCAATCCCAGAACTATTTCTCATGGCTATTCTGGTACGTTTCCTTCTTTTCTCATGTTTTTCTTTCTCGTATTGGAAATCGTCATCGATTCTAGGATATCCATTAGCTGGTGATAAAAGATACACTTGTTGGGTTTTTGAATCGGCAATTTTTTTCGTATATGTTAATGCATGTGTGGGTGTGTTAATGAATAAACGTGTATGAGAAGGTTTGGTTAAGGTTGTGATATTCCCAGAAATGATAGCTTCTCTTCTTCTTCTTTATTGCATGTTTACCCGGTGTCTCTATGTTTGGAAGTTGTGTTTATGTTTGCTTATGTCGTCTCTAGTGTCGCTGGTTTATGTGTGATGATATCTACGACTAAGTTCAAGGATAATGTTTAAGATTTTATATTTTGTGAACAGATTTGACGTTCCCCAAAAGTTGCATGTAATGTTTAAGATTTTATATATAGATTTGACGTTCCTTGGTCAGAGAAAGCACAATCCTTTTTTGTGTTGGGTTCTTCACAATGATCATCTTTTTTCTTGTTTTTAATTGCGGTATTTTATCAATCATGATTTTAAAAAACAGAGTATAGCAATTAAAAAAAATTCGTTAAAGTTGAAGTCTTTTGGCAGATGAGCATTAACATTATTTGTGAATGATGATAAAAGAATATAGTTATTAAAAAATTATTTGCATATTAAAATAGTAATAATGCTTATTTATTAAGGAATTTGGAATTGATGTGTTGTATTTCAGTTGTTGAGATAGAAATGATGAAATTAAAAAAATTATCCCTAATGATTTTGGAATAGTTATAGAAGTGGTAAGATAAACTATACTTTGAGGATTAATGGACAATTTTAAATATTAATTATTTTATATTCGTTTAATGATTTTTCCTTTTTAACTAATAAGTTGCGATGGCTAACCACTAATTTATTTATATTGGTAGCTATGTGAGAAAAAAAAATAGCAAATCAACACTACATAGTATACAACTTTATAATATATATCATGCTATAGTTTTGATAAAAATAGTGATAAAGTCATGGGTTTTACCATATCGTACACATAGATAGATAATTGCCCAAAATTGGTTATGGGACTTCCATATACAGTCACCGTTTATTATTATTATTATTATTATTATTATTATTATTATTATTATGTTATTGTAATGGTTTATCAAAAGTCATTAGTTACATAACAAAGATTGCATTAAGAGCTTTGTATGAAACAATCGTAATTGGTAGTGGTAGCATGCCAAGATGTCATAGCTGGCAAGCACTACATGAGGGTTCCACGTAGCAAGTATGGTCAAAGGGTAGTAGTACTATATGGGAGATTCCCCTCTTGATGTTCATTATACCCCAGTTAATAGGGATGCCAAAGTAGAGAGGACTGTCTTATTATGCTTATGCTCAGTTGTGTCACTTATGGGGTATTAGAGAAGGATGAATACCGTAAAAAGAATATGAAAATATGACTCATTTAGTAACTAAGTGTGGCTATGTTATTGCCTAATGGATAAAATTTCTCTTAGTTTTGAGAAAGCTGGACAATTTAGAGGAGCTTATTTCCCTGATTATAATTGGATTATTGTCTACTATTGTTCATGTTAAGATATTGCTTCATGACGAGCTTTGATTGAATAATTAGACTTTGTTCTTATTATTAACTTGGGTATTGAGATGGGTGTGTCCTTGCTATGGGAGAGATCAATGATCTAGATATTATCATGTACTAGTAGTATTCATTTCATATTCACTTATTTGATTTTATAATTTTTCTGTAATCCATATAAACTTTCCTATATGGGGTATTACAATCTTACCTTTATTCAATACCATTCTTGTATCTAATGGCATACATTGAATCTCTCTTTATGGTGTTTAAGGACGGACATGGACCTACTCCTTTCAAAAGGCACGTAAAATTTGTGAGACATTAATATTGGCAAATAGTTCACTCACCACCCCAACTTCTATAGGTAATTAAGCTGATTTGTTTGGTGTGTTCTCTTCACAATGAATAATAAACCTTTATGTAGCCTAGTGTATACTTGAGTTTTTATGCCTTTTCTTGTTCTGTTTTTTTCTTTTTTTCCTTTTGTTCCCTTGTTTCCCTAATTGGGTCCTATTAGATTAAACTTGTTTATAGTATCTCCTAGGATTAAAGAAAGTAAGCATTGTTGCTTGGTATTCTAATAATGTTTTTTATAGAGAAAAATCCATCCACATCTTCCTTGTTCCATTCCTCAACAATCATCAGGAAGGTCTTGAAGTTTGTTTACTTTCAATTCATCTTCCTTCTTTTCCTTTTTCTTTTAATTTTTATTATGTAATTGTTACATTGGTTACCTAAATCTTAGCTATTTTTACATTAGGTAAATTATCAAAAGATATGAACATTTGAGAGTAGTTTCATTAGTATCATATCTATCTTTCGACATTTTTTTTCTTATTTTTTTTACGGGGGGAAGGTAAAGAAAGTCTTTGATTTGCCGATGACAAACCAATTATAATCTTTGTTACAACTTAATTCATGGGAATGTAAATTCCACTTGATAGAATCTATTGACATTAATACATATGCTAATTGTAGTTTATGCAGCAAATTCAAACCCAGATAGTGACAAAGTCCATTGGTACATGTATGTGAAAGCATTCAATCTCTTGAAGCAAAGGAAATTCCCTAATTTAGCCATAGCAAGAACCACAGGCAGGTAAGGAACTATGATTAATTCCTCGGACATTGTCCATTCTTTGAGGAGGGCTGCATGGACCACCACCATGTGGATCCCTTCCAGAACCTCCAGGGCCTCTAGGGCCACCACCATCCCATTTCTTGCTAAAAGTTTATCCTTTCTTGTAAGCTTCATATTTCTGCTTGGAATTAAATTTATAAGGTGCCCATAATATGGCCTATTGCACAGGCTGACACCGGTCAGGTTTTCTACAATATTTAGTTGATAGACTATGGATTCATTTTTTTTTTTTCTAAGATAAATTTCGTTTTGATATTAATTATTAAAATAAGACATAATCATGGAAATAGACCATCAAACTTGCATTTAAGATATGTATTTTTTTTATTTCAATGTGTTGTGCATATTAAATATGCGTAGCTTCTAAATTTGAGTTACCATAAATTTTTTTATTTATCCAACTCATTTTCAAGATATGAGTTTGATGGGTTATTTTGGTAAATAATTTGCCTATTTCTTTTTAGGCCTAGAATGATGTTTTAGTTTTGACCTAATAATCGGATGGAAATTTCCTGAAATGTTGTGTTGATATGTAAGTGTTTTGTTTGGTCAAGTTAATTTTGCAAGAATGGATTGAGCAAAAATTATAGCTCTGTTTTTAGTTTTCGTAGGGCTATCTAGATAAAGGAAATTTTTTTAAAATAGGGTTCTAAGTATTGGACAAACAAAGGTGTAAGTACATTATAAATTTTAAAAATTCATACCAGGTATAGAAGTCAAATTTACATGATATGGAATTACATCTTTTATTTCAATCCTCTTAAAAGATCGTAAGTCAATTCAAAGATAAGAACATAAAAGATGAAATAGGAAGACCATATGGGCCTAATTTCCTTTGCATGCTGGGACAGCTATCATGTCATTGCACTAGTACAATTGAAAGATAAGAACATAAAAAGATCGTAAGTGAAAATAAACATCTCTAATCATTTTCATAAAATTTTTAGTGAAACAGGATTTACCTCAAGCAACTTCATCAGGCAAATTGCGTTGATGGATTGGAATCTGTTAATTTCATTAAATATTTTTCCCTTTAATTTTTTTAGCATGATTTTTCCCTTTGATTGAGTAGCGTGATTGTTTTGAATTGGCATTAGCTTAGGCAATTTATGTTGACAAATGATGTTTGCATTTTTTTTCATAATTCATTCTATCAACGTTACAAATATATAAATTTGATTACAAGTCATAGTTAACTAAGTTATAATAAAACCAAATTTATTCCTATCACAACTGTGTATCATGTTGTCCAATTATTATTGTTATTATTATTAAATTTTTTTGGTTGATGGGATGGGTTTGGTTATCAAATTTTGAGCATGCAGTTACCTTAGTTGTTCTTGTTATAATATGCTGAAATGCCTTTTTTTCAACAGAGCAAAGAGGATTTTGGGGAATTATTTGAGAAGGTAGCTTTGGAGAAGGTTGCATTTGATTTTCAAGTAAGTAAATATTAGTTTAGCTCTAAATGTATTAGTGTCTATATCTTCATTTTGCCTTCAAGTTGTGCTCATGTTTTTAAGATGTGATATCAAGGATGGATTGCTTTAACTAGCTTGTCATTAAAAAAGTTTATCTGTTTTATGTACTACTAAAAGAATAAAATATAACTAGAATATCACTTTCAAGATTAGTAGACCATATTTCAAAAGGATATGATTGACAAGCTAAAGATTATGTGTATTTCTAGTTCGAATAATTTATTCTGTATATGATTAGAAAACACTTAGCAAATGTCAAGGGATTTCCATCACATTCAACGCCTGCACCTCTCATGATCAAACATATACCAAGGAAAAAAAATCTCATGATCAATTTGGTGAGACCCTCCACAGCAAAGCCTTTTTAGAGCATTTCTTAAGGCTACCTATGTTGAACAGGCTATATTTAACTGGAAGGTAGAAGTTAGGACACCACACAACAAATAGGTTTCTTTCCTTTTTATTTACCAACTTGAAGAAAGGTCGTGTTTTGTAGGGCAAATTTTTTTCGTTTTTTTGTTTTAATGATGAGATTGGTCTTAACTCATTCATTCTATTGGCTGTCAAAGGAATGCTTCAACGCAAATAGCAGTCTGCTTTGCCAATGCCAATAGGTATACAACATTAAATATTTGTTTAATTTAGAAATATCAGCCATCATAGGGTATATACACATAGAAATTATGACATAGTTACTGGTTGCATCCCTTCACTTATTTATTTTGGAAAATGATACAGTCAAATAACAATGAATGAGAAAGGTTTCCAAATATGCCAGTATGATGATTGTTCCTTTTATTTTTATCAATTACATGTGAATTGGTTAAGCATCTACAAATGTTAGTAAAATTTTAATCATATAAATAATTTTATAAAAAAATATATATTACTATCATTATTTATTTAAGGATTAGATACCTATTACATTATTATTAAACCAAATCTTTGTATTTGACTCCATTGTTTATACCATAGTTCTAATAATTTTCTTTTAGAACTCCCATCCCTCCACACATTTTTTATAAGCATGTCCACGTTAGCGAACAAGCCATTCGAAGTTAATATAAAAGGGAAAACATTTCCTTATATATGGTTTCTTCCCCTCCTTTTCTATTCAAACTCTAGCTCCACTTTTTTAAGGAATCGCGTAAAATCTACCAGCAATAATGAATATTTCCGGTTACTCTGAGTTCACAATAATATTTATGCATTCCAACTATCAAATGCATTTTATCTCCATTCAATTTTTACCAAAATTGTAAAGAATGAAATTGGCTTTCACATTTTCTAAGATTTTTGCTCTTTCCATTTAATATTGGCTGATTGTATGTGTGTTTATTTTTCTTTTCTTTTTTCCCCCTTAAAGTATCTTTTCAAAATTTGATGTTACTCTTTTATTTTTAGAAACAAAAAGCAATTAAATGATTTTGATATTGTTATACAAAATTTTATTATTTTTTAGTTTTATTTTCTCTAGAAGTTTTGGAATTTAAGACCTCTATCATTATAAATCAAAAT
The DNA here is from genome assembly GCA_024138025.1 of Combretum micranthum. Taxonomy (NCBI): domain Eukaryota; kingdom Viridiplantae; phylum Streptophyta; class Magnoliopsida; order Myrtales; family Combretaceae; genus Combretum; species Combretum micranthum. Next base: position 186,077 of record JAMXBD010001695.1, on the reverse strand, counting down.
TTGAATCGAATAACAAGTATGTTTATATATTTTCTATACTTATGATAATCGAGTGTTGGTTATTTTCAAGCTATGCCATTTTGTTCAAGAATAAGAATGATTTTAAAAATTACTAAAAAAATCCAGCAATACGTGAGTTTTATTTATATTTATTTCATGATGTCGTTAAATTAATTTTACTTTTTTTTCTTTTTTAGTAGCATTTTAGATTAAAGAGCTTATATTTACATTTATGCATAAAGGCTTGAAGATTTAAATACCACATAATACCATTTTATAATAATTTAAAAGTTTCTTACTTAATGAGAATGATGAAAAGTGTTGGATTTTGCCTTCAATTAACGTATTAGATAATGGGTCAAATGATTAAATCTATTCTATATTATGTCTCTATCTATTATCCAACTACTAATTTTTTAAAGTAACCATGTAAGGAGATATATCGTTCTATAGCCTTCTCCCACCCCACATTTTATATAGCTCTGTTTTTAGAATAATCATTGCATTCTCCCCAAAACCCGTATTATTCTTTTTATATATTTCTCAAACGTTCACATTATAATATAAAGTAAGAAAAATAAAAATAGTATATATATATATAAAGATTCTTTTATTGAATTAAAATTTTATAAAAACACTTTTATGATTAATCATCTAATATTTTATAGTAAAAAATTTAAGATTTTTTACAATCAATTTTTTATGATATTATTGAATTAGCACATGCAATGCGGATGCAGGATCTACTAGTATTTATTATTGCAAAAAGATTATAGAAGGATGAGTAGACTGCGGTATGTAAGATTTTGGTTGGATTTTGGCAATGGAAATGAAATTTGAGAATTAATCTAATTACTAATTGGCTTTATTTTGAGAGGATTTTGACGTGTATATATAAGTGAATATATTTTCCCTCTTAAATGCAATGTAATATGAATAATTAAATATTTAAAGTTCATTAGGATTACTAATAAATTCTATTTCCCAAATTATGTTTTTAATTTATAGACAACCACTGTATCACTTGCACTTATTTTGGAAATAAAATGTGTTGATTAAGAATTTCAAGGAATCCATTTGTTCATGGCATGAATTATTTTTAATATTGGCATAAAATTGACACAATGACTCCATAATGAGTATGCCAATTCGATTATGAAAGGGTAGGTGTACATAATCAAGTATTTTAATGTATGAAGTGTTGCTTGACATTAAATCAATGTTTATAATAGTATGAGATGTTAATTTGATAATTGAATGAAGAAATAATCAGTACTTAACTTATAGGCGATGCTAATGTAAGATAGATGAATTATAAACAAATATAATAAGTTTAACTAAATTACAAAGAAAAGGGAAAGAAAGAGATATCATCATTTATGCAACTATAAATTTCAAGTATAATTGATAATAACAAGCATATTGCAATAAAGTAATATCATTAAACAATGCGTATAAAGGATTATTAGAATAAAAATAAACATAAGGATTAAAAAAATTATATTTTGCTATGTGATTACAAAATTCCCTTCTTTGAATAGTGTAAAGTTTTACTAAGATTCCTAAAATGTTTTCTAAGATTGAGGGTAGAGGAAATAACATTAAGACCAATGTGGTGAACATGCTGCTATTAATGGTGATCAATATGATGATGTGATATGATATGTGTTTACTAATTTTGTGATTATGTCATATGAGATGTATTAACTAGTTCAATTGGATCTTACACTTTTATTTTCTTCCAATTATGATGAAAAAATGGACAAGAGTTGGATGAATTATGACATTGAAAGTGAAGAGTACGAAAGAGGTGTTGACTTTTTTGTTGCATACTTACGCTTGAAGTATGGTGTGCACGCAAGTTTAAGTTGTCCATGTAGGAAATGCTTAAATGACATTTCACAAACAGTGAATGTGATTAGAGCACACTTGCTTGTAGATGGGATAGATGTAAACTACCAGTGTTGGATATATCATGGTGAGGAGCCAACTATTGAGTTGCCTACTAGACATTGAGGTCGAATTCGTCACAGAGAATGTGACATGAGACCCACTATGGAGGAGAACAATGGGACAGGTGGTAATGATACCGGTAAGATCTACGAGATGCTTGAAGACTTAGGGGCAATTGTTGATAATCAGGATGGCTTCGATATTCCAGTTGACTATTTAGATGGGTTAAGAGCTGACTCACACCAAGAGCTTTATCCAGGGTATAAGATTTCTAAATTCTCATTTATAGTGAAGCTCCTTTACTTAAAGGTATACAATAAGTGGAGCAACAAGTCTTTCGACATGTTGCTACAACTTTTACGTGATGTTATACATAATGGAGAGTCTCTTCCTAAGTCTTACTATTACGCAAACAAATACTTGAGAGGGTTGGGCATGGGTTGCCATAGTATTCATGCATGTAAATATGACTGTTGTCTATTTTAAGGTGATAACAAGAATCTTACACATTGTCCCACTTGTGGTACATCCAAATATAAAGTGTCCACTGGTTCTAAAATGCCTATTCCTCATAAGGTTTTGCGATACTTTCCTGTGAAACCAAGGTTACAACGCCTTTTCATGAATCCTAGAAATGCTCAAAAAATGCGTTGGCATAAAGAAGAACACAAGAGACAAGAAAACCTTATGGGTCATCCAGCAGATGGGTTGTCATGGGTAAAGTTTGATAATGAATATCCAGAATTTGCAAAGGATTGTCGTAATGTGAGATTAGGGCTTGCTAGTGATGGATTCAATCCTTTTGGTACTATGAGCCAATCATATAGCATGTGGCCTGTGTTGCTTCTCACATATAATTTACCTCCTTGGATGTGCATGAAGAGAGAATATATGATGATGACACTATTAATCCCAGGGCCTAAAGCACCTGGGAAAGAGATCGACATCTATATGCAACCTTTAATTGATGAGTTGAAGGATCTATGGAATAATGGGTTGTGGACTTATGATGCATACTCAAAGTCTTCATTCAAGATGCATGCCGCATTATTGTGGACCATTAATGACTTTCCAGCATATGGGAATTTGTCTGGATGGAGCACAAAGGGATACAGTGCTTGCCCTGTATGTGAAGATCAAACACCATCGATAAGGCTTAATAACAAGATTGGGTATGTTGGGCATAGAATGTGGTTGCCAATGGATCATAGGTGGAGACGTAGCTACAAGTTTGATGGAATGCATGATACTCGTGAGGCTCCTGATCTATATTCTGGTGAAGATATTCTCCACCAGTTACAATCAGTAGTAGACATAGGAATGGGAAAGCATCCGGGAAAGCTAGAAGAGTCCATAATGTTGCGCATTCAATTGGACTAAAAAGTCGATATTCTTCCAGTTGCCATATTGGTCAAAGTTAATAATTAGACATAATTTGGATGTGATGCATATTGAGAAGAATATCTGTGAGAATGTTGTTAACACAGTGCTTAGGACTGAGGGAAAAACAAAAGATACTTATAAAGCTAGACTTGATCTAGAGGAACTTGGTATACGAAAGGAGCTACATTTAGTAAAACGGGCTGATGGCAAATACTTGATGCCATGTGCAAGCTATACATTAACTACGTGAGAGAAGATTGTTTTGTCAATTCCTAAGGAATGTTAGATTACCTGATGGCTATGCGTCACACATAGGTAGGTGTGTGGACAACTCAAACTCAAAGCTTTCAGGTATGAAGAGTCATGATTGCCATGTTTTACTTCAGAGGCTATTACCTGTGGGCATTCGTGGCTTATTGCCAAGGGAGGTCACCCTCGCCATAGCTGAGCTTGGGAACTTTTTTGAGAGGTTGTGTCGACGCATTTTGAATGTTGAAGATATACGAAAGATGCAAGTGACATTGTCACTATTTTGTGCAAGTTGGAGTTGATCTTTCCCCCTGCATTCTTTGATGTAATGGTACATCTAGCTATCCACTTACCTCAAGAGGCATTAATGGCTGGACCTGTTGCATATCGTTGGATGTATCCTATTGAAAGGTATAATGTATACTCAAAATTTACCACTTTTTAAGTTGTTATCCATGTTTTCTCATGTACTATTAATCATTATTTTTAGGTACTTAGGCTCCTTAAAACAATTCGTTAGAAATAGAGCTTCTCCAAAGGGCTCCATTGCAGAAGCTTATGTTGTTCATGAATGCTTGACCTGGTGTTCACTTCACTTAGAAGGCATTGAGACAACATTTAACCGTCCAGACAGGAATTTTGATTCCTTAGAGGATAGTGGCTTGGATGTCTTCACGAATAAAGTTGGTTTAATTTCACCGCCCACATATGTGGTATTGTCAAGCGAGGAGGTTATATTGCAAAATGGTACATTATTAACAATTTCCAAGAGATTCAACCTTACCTAGAGTAAGTTGAAAGTTACACAAAATAATATGTAAGCTAATGGTACAATGACATATAAAGTTACTAAGCAAAGACAAACATGTGTTACAGTGAGCATAAAGATGTTTTACGTGCACAATATGGGGATAACATAGATGGGCATCACAAAAAAGACTTTGGTGAATGGTTTATGAATAAGGTAAATATAAGAAAGAGCTTTGCATAGAATTACATTTTTTTTTTTTTTTGTAATTCAAGGGTTTTTAACTAGCTTGTATTAACATGGTATTTTGTTTAACATTTTTGCAGATAAGAGTATTGCATGATAGTCCTAACCCGATCATTAGTGCATTATATGCATTATCAATAGGACCTTATTCATGTTTCAAAAGGTACAACAAATTGATATATAATGGTGTGCATTTTCACACATCAGAGTTTGATACCAGGAAGAAGACTCAAAATAGTGGAGTGCTGGTAGAAGTAGACCAAGGAGATGAGAAAGTAGAATTTTATGGGATGTTAACAGATATATATGAGTTTAGTTATGTTAGGAACAAAAGAGTATTCCTATTTAAATGTAAGTGGTGGGACACTAATGAGAGGCATCGCAATGTGCGGTGATGACAGCTTTAAATCTATTAAGGTTACTCATACATGGTATGAATATGATCCATATGTGTTGGCATCACAGCTAAGCAAATATTTTACCTAGATGACATGAAATTTGGACTTGATTGGAGTGGTGCAACAATTCGAGCATCACCACATCTATAACATTGACTCACTTATAGGTGATGCAAATTTGTTCACAGATGTTGAAGCTTTATTGGTGGATGAGAGCTTAGAGGAACAATTAACAACAAATGAGACAAGGAAATGAGCACAATCCAGTAGTTGATTGTGATATCGAAGTGTCATTGAGAACTGATGTATGTGGTGAGACCGTTGATGGAGAGGCTATAGAAACAATGGTTGAAGCATCTCCATGTGAAGAGCATGATGGTAGTATTGAATGTAATGAAGATGAGGATACAGATGAGGATGAAGATGATGGGTTGGATGATGCACTCATGGACTATGATATTAGTGATGACAATAGTATGATTGTCCAATTTTTATTCATTTTATCCTTTTTTTTATTTAACTATAATGTCTGTGATATTTTTGTTTACTGTCCATGCATGATGATTGAAAGGTAGAATCTTTTTTATTCTTTCTATTTATATGCACTTTATTTCAGTCTATTTATGCATGTTGACATCTATTTATTGAACTTTTGTCCTATCCAATTGTAGGATTATAATGGCTAGGGGACGAAGGAGTCTACAGAGGCGGGGAGGAAGGGCTCATCAGGCTAATCGAGACACCCGATTACCAATTAATGATGAATCGGATTCTCAGAATTTGGAGGAGGAACAACAATCACCACAGGGCAACAATTCATCTAATCCTTCTCATCAAACAAGTTAAGTTTCCATATTTTTTTTTTTTTTACTTAAAGCATTGTAAATATATATAGTTGCTGTGCAAATAATGAAATCACATTTTTCTGGTTCATCTTCTAGCAAATAAAATAGGGACAAAATCCTATCATCAACAACTCCCTAGTAGATGCATCCCTACAAGGCAGCCATTCATCTAGTCCTCCCTCTCGTTTAGGTAACTTTAATGTAAAATATTAATTTCCAGTTAATTTATTAGTATAGTAGGTAGGTTTATATTCTCCTTCGCTTACTCTTTGATATTTTTGTTTTTGTTGTTCTACCACATTAGCTTATTCTTTATCAATTAAAGTAATTGTGCTGTAACCCCCCAAATTTTACGTAATCTAATTTTAATAAATACTACAAATGTAATATAGAATTATATAGAAAATTTAGAACAAGTAAAAATCACTCCAAATTTTTCTCGCTTTAAAATTGTTAAAGTATAAATGAATTCGATTATAATTAGAAAGATTAAAACGTTACCAATAAAACTTTTCGAAATACAAACTATAACAAATATGATCTCAAATAATTTATAAAACGATAATAAACCAATTGTTAATATAAATTCCTGAGTTCTTTTATCTTAAGTTCAATACTTAGGAAATAAATTTTACATTTATTAAAATGAAATAATAGTGTTCAAGCTACTATGAATCTATTAATATTAAGTAACACTAGACGAAAATATGTTGCTATTAACAAATTAGTGTAAATAACTCCTATACAGTAAAACCCAATGTTTGGTAAAATAATAAATAATCCAACAAGAAATCACAATTAATCTTGAATTTAAATCACAATAATAGATGAATAATTTTTAGAACCTACAAGTTATAAAAATATAGACTAATGATAAATTACTAAATTACAAAAGATACGATAAGATCACAAATATATTGGAATCTAAGAATCTAGATCTTAGATGAATATTTAAATTACACTAATATTCCAATCAAAAGACTTAGAGATTTAGAAATTAAAATCTAGAATTGCTAACATAACCTTTAATAATTTTCATAACTAGAAAATAAGCTAATTAGCAAAGGTGAAACTAAAATCAGATATATGATTCAACAGAAATCTTAAAATAGAATGAGATATAATAAACTCGTTCATAGTTTGACAAACCCGAATAAAAATTTTCTTGACCTTAATAGATACCAAAAACGAGATTTCGTATCTTGAACTAATAATTCACGATATAATTAGAAGTAACTCCAAATTTCAAAAATGATAAGATACAGTTTAATAAAAGAGCTTATCGGTATAGAACAATAATTCAAATAGGAAATACTAAGATTATAAATACATAGTAGATACTAATACCGAACAATAATTATTAATCTAGATCTAAAATGAAAATTTCAAACCAGTTGTTTTACTTGTTAAGAAATTCTGAATATATTAGGACTTGGTTCCTAATTTAATTCATTGAACTCGGAAAATTTAATTGCGTAAGTTAAATAGTAAAAATAATTAATTATGTAAACTTTAAACTAAAAATTTAAAAATATAAATAATCTAGAGTTTTTGTAGTAACTTAAATAATTTTATCTCGATAAAACTTAAATATAATGATTATAGATATACGTTTATAATTTAATATTAGCAAAAATATTTTAGTTAATAACTATTAAATAATTAAAAAGCAAATCAATTTAAATATATATATATATATATGAAAACCGCTGCAAGCAAATCTCGGATTGTCTGGACGAAGTCTTCATAATTCCCGCGCAGAATATAAAATCACGGACAGAATCAGCGTCTCCTCTACGTGCTGCAAATGGAAGGCACCGAGTAGAACTCTCTCCTTACGCGCAGCAGATGAAAATCACGGACTGAAATCTGGAAATCACTGAAGCACAACCAAAGTCTATTTTCCACGTGCAACAGGCTCCTTCCACGCATAGATTACGAATTCACGAAAGCAAGAATTGAGGACCGCTGCAGTTCCATGCGCAGCATCAACGTCAGCGGTAGGTGAGATGATTGAGCAAGCAGCTCCCCTCCACGCACAACACAGCAGCCTCACGCCCAAGCAAGCAGCAGCAGAACAGGGTAATTAGCTGATGAAAACAGAGCACACCTCCAGCAAGCAGCAACCAAACAGAGGAAGCAACAGCAAAGGAATTCTCGGTTGCAACAAGTGCAAGTTTTACCCAACTTTGCTCCGATTTTTACACCCAAATTCAACTTGAAAAAGACATCCCAACCAACCCAAAAGCTATACCTATACCTATACCCCACAATTAATTTACAAGAATTACAGACCAAATAGAAGAGGAAAACAACTGCAAATTAAGGTGGAAATTCGTGATGCAGCAACAAAAGACCCCCCTGCTGCAGAGATTCGAATTTTCTTGCCCAACTTTGATATGAATTTGAGCCCTAAACTTCAAATGAAATTGACCTACAATCCAACCACAACACTCCACATGTAATCAACAATAAATGAGGAGAATTCTAGCTCAGTTAAACAACCACAACCACTCCAAATATCCTTGCAAAAGTCGGATCATAGCAGCTGCAATAGAGGAAAAATTCAACAAATATAGCAGCACAAATACCCAAATTTAGCTCCGATTTTTACAAGATTCCTAGCTTAAATGAGCTGATATTTTTGACTAATTAAACACCAATAGAGAGCCTTTAAATGGACACTTCACACACCAACAATTAATTAGAAAATCGGATCTAAAATCTGTCAAAAATCAAGAGGAAATGTACCAGAAATTTCAATTTTTCAAACTTCAAACTTCAATAGATTTTGACCTGATTTTTACATAAGTTAAACTCCTAATTTTACACACATAAATGGAATTAATTAGTTACCAAACAAACACAATTAAAGCCCTCAAAGATAGCCACAAATCTGTCAAAACAAAGTCCAATTTTGCAAACCAAAAATACCAAAATCGTATGAAAATTCCAGCTGCAATTTTGAATCTTTTCAAGCCCAAAACCCTTTCCTTAGCCTCTAAAACTTAGCCCAGCCTTAGTACACATATATAAGCTTAAGTTAGTTACAAATTGAGCTCATAACTCCCACAAAATCACCCCAAAAACACAGCTACAAAAGGAAGTACGTCCAGCCCTTTCCTTTTCCTTTTCTTTGCAATATCTTCACTTAAAAAACTTAGAAACCTTTGTAAGACCAACCATAAACCCCTAGCTTACTTCTCATATCCTATCTGCATACCAAGCACATCAAGAACATCAATTCCCCTCTCCAACAACATCCAAAACCAAGTCAAAAAGTCTTGGTTATCATAAGATCCAAGAGGGTAAAACTAGCTTAACAAGGTAAGAATATTGGTTAGAATTAGTAAGCTCCCACTATAGTTAATGTTGTTAACTTATAATTTAGTTAAGAACTCATCATCTAACCTTAGATATAGGTTTGATTCTTGCTTAGAAAAAGAGTTGAAAATCCTTTTTCTATTCCAAGCCAAGGTAAGTTCTAAACTATCAACCTATCTTTGTTATACTTGTGTATAGATTTTAGGATAAATTGTTGAACATTGAAAGAAAGTTATGCGGTTGGAAGAAGTTGTTAATTCATTGATGAATTCAAGTAGATGGATTGTTGATGTATTAGGAATGTTTAGATATTGTTGACAAATGAAGACAACAACTTAGAAATATTATAAAGATGGTAATAGTAAATTCGGATTTTGGAATAAAGTGGACAAAACAAGACTCAAATTTCATCTAATCCAGTCTAAATTCATTGTCTAATGCTTCTAAGACCTTATATGAACATGAAACTTGATAAATAAAGCTTTAAAGGCATGATTAGGAGTTCTACATTACAAGAAAAGTATTATGAACAAATTCATAAAAATTACACATATTAATACCTCTATAAATTATGAATGAGCTTAGGATATGAATGAAGACTTAAATGAGATCCCCTAAAATAATATACAATCAAAAGAAACTTAAAAGAATTAAATCATAAAAATCCTTTTCTATAAGAATCAATACTTTAAGAAATCACAAACTAGAATTCACTCAGTTTCACTCTTAAACCAACATCAATGTTACTGTTATTCCTATAAGTATAATTATGATTATTGCTATTATATGACTACTAAGTATAGTAATCAGTATTGTTGATATTTTCATCACAAGTCATGAATGATTATTAATACTGTTATTTTCACATTAGCGCCACTATATCTATATTATCATCAATACTATTATTATTTTATCACTAGTATTATTATTTACTAATAGTATTAAAATTTTTGTTATTCTTATACTTGTATTTATTACTAATATTGATATTAACATTTCAAACTAATATTACTGATAATATTATAGTATTAAACTTAGTTGTTTTGCAATAAAAATAAAATTTAAATGTAATAAAAATTTGATATATCTAATCTCCATAGACATATGATTTTATAACTTTTGAAGGGTATAGATATTAGAACATACCCTTAAATAAATAAAAATACTAATTTGAGAGACAGATAAGGTTGACAGGCAAAGAATTACTAAACAAAAATCTTCTACTAAAAGCAGTAGGATTTAAGGAAAAAACAAACCCCTTAAATAAAAATTTAGATAGCAATTAAAATCGAAAGAAGTAAAATAAAAAAAATAACAAATAAATATTCTCTAGGGATTAAAACCTTAATAAAAAATGTATCAAATACCGATACAAATAATTAGCACCTATAAGGATTTAATTAAATTATTGAACGACCCAATAATTAATATAACGGGCTGAGTCTAATGTCCGGCGATTGGGATCAACGCCTTTAATTCTAGGAAGACTTCTCTTATAGAAACAGTCCAATAATGAATCTCTGTTATTTCCTTTCATAGGAAAAATAGATCAATTCCCAGATTTCCAATAGCTTATACAACAGCTTAGCGAGGACCACATGTGAGTAACTTAGACTTATTACATTGTTTGTGATTGTAGTTTAGATGCACTAAAATACAAAGATAATAATGATGAACTCTTGTGTATATGGATTATGGGATTTGCTTGCTGTTTGAAATTACTTGTTTGACAAATACTACTAACCAAAAGTGATAATGAATGTCTTGTGAAATTACTGTATGTGAAGCATGTTGAGTGTCTGAATGAAGTTTGAACACTTATAACCTGACTAAAAATTATCGAACTCATAAGTAAAATGATGCATGCATAGCATGATTTGCACATACTGCATTATGTTTGTACGATAGCCTACTACGTGTTAAAATTTCAGTTCTCTGGTAATACTTGGTTTTTCAGGCAAGAGGCTAGTAGTTCTACTCAAGTTTACCTTTGTTCTATCGGTTCCATGGGAACTAACTGGTAACGAAGGACGCCGCCCATGGTATTGCTGTGAAATGTCTAACACTTAGTGGAGTTTCTAAGTCTTAAAACAGGAAATGAGTGTTTAAAACATCATTAACATAAAGAGATAATAATTGTGAGGATTGTGGATTTCCTGTGTACTTAGTTTCTCCTGGGTAGGTGATTCATAGATCGGTTCCTTCAACCCCGATGAGAGGGCGTAAATCTCTATCCTGTTTGGATTCCGGTTTGTCTAAGCTTATAATTGTTCATGTGTTTGATTGATGCATTACATATGATTGATAATAACTTGCTTGCTGTGATAAGTTCTGGTTATTCACTGAACCCGTAGTTCGCTCACCCCCCAACAGTTTTTGTGCAAGATTATTACTAGCTGGGATTGGGTTAGGAATGTGTGAAGAGAGCTTCTCCAACGAACTCTATTGAAGATAACGATATAGGATATGGTAAACTTAGAATGTAAACTAGATAAATTTTATATTGTTGAAATTTGTAAGTTGTAGTTTGAAACCCATTTTCACTATTTGGTAGGGGATATCGATTCTCTGCGATCCTAGTAGAGATTGGAAAATCGGATTCCATAGTTGAAATCCTATAATATATTATATCACTATATGATAAACATTGATAAATAAATAGAGTCTTGTACACTCTGACATACAAGACGGCTCTCATGTTACGGGTGCACATGTGATATGATAGCTTTAGATAAATACTACTAGGCCCCTATTTTTGGAGTCGTGATATGTGCTATTTTAATTTTGTAACTTTAGCATTGTATGCCTTGCATGAAACTAGTAAAATTAACTGTCATTGTAAAGTTGTAAGTGTTCTGGTGAAACATGTTTTTGGTTGGTACTACAGCAAATGGACAAGGACAGAATCATGTCATCAATAACCAAGTAGATGCATCCTTGAATGGAAACCCTTCATCTAATCCTTCACCTAGCTCAGGTAATTTTTATGTAAGTTTTAACTTCTAGTTAATTTGAAGGTGTAATAATTAGGTCTATGGTTTAAGTTTCATGACCTACTAGATTCATGAGAGTCTCATATATATGTAGGAACTGACAGCCGATTCTCACAACACGTAAGAGAAGTGCATACCGAGGAAAAGCACTTAAAAGGAAAACAATAGACGAAAGGGCAACATGGTTATTGAGTTTACCTATTCTGGTGGACGTCCACTAACAGCAGACCAATCATCAAAGTTAGCCTCTGAAATGGGGAAGGCTTGTAGGGACTTACTTCCTCTTTGTATCGATGACTGGAGAAAATTCCCCCATGCAGAAAAACAACGGGCTTGGGAGAGAGTAAAGGTATATTTGAAGTGAATTTGCATTTTTTTTTTCTTGTTTTGTTTCAAATTATTCAAGCTGGTTTTTGTTTTTGTTTTTTTATAGCCAAATAAGCTTCAGTCAATAGATATGATAAACAAAAAAGATCAATTCATAATAAAGGAAAATTGAGAATTATAGTGCTAGTGCCACTTTTTTACTCCAAAAACAACAAAAGCCACTCTATTCTCACTCCACATAACACTTTGAAGTAGGTTTTTTAATCTCTCCCCAAAATGATAGAGATCTCTACAAAAAAAAAAAAAAAAATTACAATCCTTATTCCTCTCTTTATGATTTATTTGCTGCTAGCATTCAAGTCCATAAAATGAATGCTATATGATCTTAGGAGCAATAGAATTTAGACACAAGATAATAGCATGTAACATAGTTTGCATGTGATAACTCTATTAAGGACACTAGCACTATCAAAGTAAAGCAAATATTCAAGACACAATGCAGAAGGGCATATAGTTGATTGAATGCACATTATAAAATCATGACTTAACTCTAATAAGTGTGGTCTCAACTTGATTCATGACTAATGACCTCCTTAATTGTTGCTTGTACTCTAGTCTATACTATTCCTCTTTGTTTGCAACAAGGTGCACCATTCGTTTTAATTTGTATGTACACCTTAACAACAACCATCATCTGTTTTAAGATGATGCAATTAAAGTGCATACATTCATCTTAAGGTTATAGATTTTCCCTAATTCCCATTTTGATCCAATTATTTCTCATATGGCAATATTGTGGCGTATTGTGTTTCAAGAACATGATATTAAATAAATTGAGATACTATATTAGAATTTATGGTTCTTAATGTTTTATAACTATTTGCCTTTGTGACAAACAGATTCTAATTTAAATCCATCGTGTCAATTTTTGACATGCTCTTTTCTAATATGGTTAAATTATTTTTAATATAAGCTGGATTATATCCTTAGGGGTAAAAAATGGAATGTCTGACTTCTACTTCAGCATTTCTATCCTTTTTTCCTTCAGCAAATAAAGTGGGGAAGCTGATAAGTTTATGGCCTTGGATATGTTGATATCTAACATACGTTGGAATTACTGTATGATTAGTTATTTGCCATCCATGTAAGCAATTACGTTAGTGAGCTCTTGTATCTTGCTTTAAACCTAATGAATTATATTATAGTCGAGTCATAGGAATGTGATGGCTAAGTAGAAAGTTTTGTAACTAGAAAATCACTGAAGATGAGAAAAATATCTTATTCTTGGTATCTAATGACAAATTGTAGTGTGATAACCCATCTTATTCATGTTTAGAAGGTCCAACAAGATTTATACTGTCCAGCAAAACATTTAGGGGAGAAAAAAATATTGCAATTAACTATCACATTAGGAGAATGTATTGCTTATCCTTGGAAGGTAAGAAATGGAAAAGCTAAGGAGAGAAGTGTGAGTTTCTTTCTTCCCACATGTTGAAGTTATAATTCGAGTAGTTGATCTCTTTAATTTCTGACATTGTTCCTTTGTAAAAGCTACTAAAAGAGACTGCTATACTTGTTTTCTTAAATTTCTAGAGCTATTCTATACCTGTTGCTATTGTTGCTACTTTTTTAATTGATGGATTTGGTCTTTTTTATGTAAAAAAAAAAAAAATTCTCCTCATCTATAGTGATATGTTTGATGTAGAATCGATTGAATATTGATGACATCACAAAAGATTCTGAAAAGTTCCGAGCTGCTGATAAATGGATGGGCAATCTCCATAGAAACCATCGATGTAAAACTAAAAATAAGTGGAACAAGGTTGGTGATGTTGCTAGACCCAAAGGTTCAAGTGATGATGATTGGAAAAAGGTTACTGAAAAATGGACTAGGGAGATTGAACAAGAGCGATCAATATCACAATCGAATGAACCGTCTACAAAGGTGAATTCTAAATCATTTTTGCACTTAGAAATTAGTTTATACTATCATATGTTTGCTGATTTTTTCATTTATAGAAGACAAGGTCAATGATTGGGAGAAATGCACGCAACAATGTCAAATATCTACATAGGGCTGGCTCTAGATCATTTGAGAGTAGGAGAAATGAGCAAGTGGGTATTTATTAATGTTTTTTCTATGCTTATATTATTGATTAATGCTTTAACATTTTCCATACATATCTAAATGTGTAGATTAATCAAAATCGCCAACCATTTAATGCCATTGAGTTCTTTAAGCAAACTCGATATAGCGTTCCAAGGCCTGATGGTACAGGAGTTGGGTATCTCAACAAGCTGCAGAGGATTATGTAAGTTTATTGGATGTGTAAAATTTTGGACTTATTTTAAAGTAATGTGTTATACATAATGTATGTCTTTATTGTTTGTAATTCAGGATAACATGGTGAAATGTATGAGGAATCTCAATCTTCAGATAGTCCATTGACTTCGTAGGAATTGTTGATAGGTTTATGAATGCAATTTCAAGGTCAGACTATCATCCTGGAAGAGGGTATGGACCACCATCAATTGGGAAATCAGCACAGGACGAACTTCTATGGAAGAGTTGAGAGCTGCCTTAGAAGAAACAAAAGCAAAGCTTCACGAGGAAAGAACCCTACGCGAGGAACAATCTGAACAGGTAATTATTGTCACTTCTATGTTATTGATGGTTCACTAGATATTAGATAAAATATACACTGCTATAACTGGTTGGAGTGTTGATTGTTGTTATTGATCTGGTTGTTGAGGATATTATTCTTATTGGTTGTTTTTTAACTATGATTTGGTTGGCTGTGTTTTTGGAAATTGTTGTGTTCCTTAACTTCATCTAGTTGTACTCTTTCAAATGCATAAATAATTTGAGGATGGGATCAGTTATAGGTTGATAGTGTGGTATGTGGATAGCATGCATGTAGTAAGGTACAAAAAAAATAATTGTGTTTTAACTTAAGTGAAAAAAAAATTTATGTAAAAGCTCTTAAAAAATTTCTCAATGCCTTACAAAGTGTCTATGTGTTCTAGTTGTTGGATTTGATAATATGGTCACTAACATGTTCAAATAACATTAAGGAATTGGTTTCATAAGGTTTCAACAGCAATTATTTAAGATTTTTTGCAAAGAAAAACTCACTTTGTCACGCAATATTGAAAAATTCATTCTTCCTTTACATGTGACAAGCTTCTATTGCACTTTTTTAGTTTTTCACAAAAAATCTAAAATGAGTATTTACTTTGGAAGATATATTGGATTTGCAATTTGAGCTTATTCAATTGGAAGATATTATGCTAAATGTCTCAGTTTTGTTCTCTTTAGGAAAATATTTCCTTGGTTTATGTCTACCTAAATTCTAAGTGATATTCAATCTGTTGGAGCTAGTAGATTTTGAGAAACAGCGGATCATGGAGGCATTACATATATTCTAAGCATGTTTTACCTTTTCTCTTTTGCTACATGAATAAAGTATAGAAATCTTCTTTATTTCACTTTATTTAGTCTCTTTACGGGATTGGGAAAATGTTGGCTTTTAATATCTGGGATACCTTACAAGAATTTACAAAAGAATTTCTTAAGAAGATTATATCATGATATTTGTACAAAAAAAATGTTATGAATTGCATTTAAAGCTGAATGTAACTTTCATATCTATGTAAACTTCTTAAATGATAAATTTGATAGATGTTCTTATTCAAAACTAAATATAAGTTTAATTTGTCCTTTGCATATTGGTATGTATGTTTTGTAGCTAGCCAAAATTACTGAACTGGTACAACAACTTTGCTCCAGGTATCCTAGTACTTCAAGTAAGTTATTTCATTAAGCTTTGACATTACTCACTCTCTTTCTTTCATTAATAGTTCAACAGTAAGTATATTTATGTGTGCTTTATTACTTAACATTTTGTTTTACAGGAAATCCAAGTGGACGGGATCGATCTCTAAGGCCATCTAATAATGAAGATAGTGATGGAAGTGAGGATGAAAGTGGAGGAAGTGAGGATGACAATTGAGATAGATAGGAATTTTTTGGAAATGCCTATGATGGAATATGATTATCTCTTTTAGCATGTTTGAATTGATGCTTTTAACAACTGATGTGTAGGTTTGTTTTAAGGAGGTGGGTAGGGGTTTTCTAACCATTTTTTTGAAATATACCTCCAATTGAATAGGATTATGTTTTTGTACATGTCCAAACTAACCTCAAGAATCTTTTGTCTTGCTTGATGTTTGAACTTATTATATGAGTATTTTGGTTCCACTTTGCACAAGTGTGCAAATTGATTGATGTATGTTGGAAAAGTTTATGTTTGTTTATCGTAATAGTGTTATACACATTACACAGGTATATTTACAGGAAAATGTGTCTTTAAACACCACTTATGTATTTTTCTAAAGGTTCAATGAGCTTCTACATAAATAGTTATTATACTCATCACAACTTGATGTTTGAACTTATTATATGAGTATTTTGGTTCCACTTTGCACAAGTGTGCAAATTGATTAATGTATGTTGAAAAAGTTTATGTTTGTTTATCATAATAGTGTTATACACATTACACAGGTATATTTACAGGAAAATGTGTCTTTAAACACCACTTATGTATTTTGCTAAATAGGTTTAATGAGCTTCTACATAAATAGTTATTATACTCATCACAACTTGATGTTTGAACTTATTATATGAGTATTTTGGTTCCACTTTGGACAAGTGTGCAAATTGATTGATGTATGTTGAAAAAGTTTATGTTTGTTTATCGTAATAGTGTTATACACATTACACAGGTATATTTACAAGAAAAGGTGTCTTTAAACACCACTTATGTATTTTGCTAAATAGGTTCAATGAGCTTCTACATAAATAGTTATTATACTCATCTCAAGTGCAATCTACAATCATACATGAAAAAAGCAAGAACAATATTAGCGAAGTTTAAAATAATAGGTACGTATAATGTTCATTTGTATATTAGCTACACAAATAATATGGCCTATCATATAACATATGGCTATGTTTCAATGCCACGTTTTATAATGCAATTTCTACGCTAAATTACATTGGCCACGTTTTCTTATTTAACGTCGCAAAATCCACATCACAACAATTCCATGCATAAAAAGGCGAGAACAAAGTTTGTATATTAGCCACACAAAAAATGTGGCCTATCATATCACATATGGCCACGTTTCAATGCCACGTTTTATAATGCAATTTATACGTTAAATTACCTTGGCGACGTTTTCTTACTTAATGTCACCAAATTCATTTCATAACAATCCCAAATAAAAAATGCGGGAACAAAATTTGCATATTGGCCACACAACAAAAGTCGCCTATCATATAACTTATGGCTACGTTTTTATGTTACCTTTCATTATATAATTTTTCGCGTTAAATTATCTTCGCCATGTTTAATTTTTTAACGTGGCCAAATCAATTTGCGACATAACTTGGGTGACGTTTATTAGCCACATTAATTAAACATTGCAAAATGTATTTTGCCACGTTTTTTTCCCAATTTGCAACGGTAATTTAACGTAGCTAAACCTCAAAATTCTTGTAGAGGAGAGGCTAAAGCTGTTAATGTTGTAGTACATATATTGAACAGATCACCTACAAAAGCAATCCTCAATAAGATGGCTTATCAAGCTTGGTATAAAAAGAAGACCCCAGATTCATCATATGAAGATTTTTGGATGTCTAGCATATTCTCTCATTCCATCACAGAAGAAAGAAAAATTTGTTGAGAAAGGAGAAAAGTATATTTTCATTGGTTATAGTGATGAATCTAAAGGATATTGCCTTTTCAATCCAAATAAAATTGAGTTAGTTATTTCATGAGATGTTATATTTGATAAAGAAGGATCATAGGTGTAGACACCCAATTTTTGCCCAATTAAAAAATAGGCTTAAGTTTACAATAATTAATGTCATGTTGAGTTCATCAAAAATTAATAATAATAATAATAATATATAATAATAAATAATAAATAATAGTATAATAAAAAAGAGAGAATATAGAAAATAGAAAAATAAAAAATATAGAGGAATAAATATGTGTAATAAAGTAATTAAATGATTAATAGTAATGTAAATATAATATATGTAGGAAAAAAAATAAAATAAATAAAAAAATCATTTGAGTCAATCAATAACATATATTTTATTAGCCTTAAGTACTAGGGTTTAACTATATGACCAAGGCACAGGCCAACGGCCTAACGGTTCAAACCATAGACACACTAGGTTCAGGAGCAAAGGGACTGGGTTCAATCCCAACCCAAGGTGTAAACCCCTAAATTTTCTGAATCGGTTTAGCACAAAACCCTAACCGGAAGTCAAACGAAACCCTAAAGGTCAACAAAATCCTAGTTTAACGTAATTAAATCCGGCATTGTCGTTTTCTTTGGCCCAGAAAAACGAAGTTGGATTAATTAGCTAAATAGTCCATAATAACCATAGGTTTCATAAAAGTTTCAGATTCGCGAAATTCGGGTGTCCTTCGAACCCGATCGGACACAGTTCTCGAAAAAACGTGTCTGGAAGCCCGGAATATAAAAATATTCCGAATATACCGTTAGACTTGTAAAAATATAAGTTTTCAAAAATATCAGTTTCATAATTTTTCGGTAAGTAAAATAACAGATATAGCTATTATACGCGTATTTTCTTACTACCGGTACTTTAATTGTCATATCTACTTTACATTACACTATTCATTACTATTCTACACTATTCTTCTATCTCTACTTTTTCTTACACTACTCTTACATCTACATAACCTATTATCTTAACTTTTTACCTTTACCTTATAACTTTATATCACATCTATCTTAAAATTACATCTTTTATTTAACAAAAAGTCAAAAAATAAATCACACTTCCCCTCTACACAATGGCCGGCGCTACACCCTCTCTCTCCTCCCTCAATTTGTTTTAATTTCCTTTTATTTTAATTACAAAAATCCCTCCACATTTTCCTATAAATACCCCCCTCCTCTTTCACTTCTTTCACACCACTTCTACACTAAAATTACTCTCTCAAAATCTCTCTAGAATTTCTCTCAAGAAGCTTTCAAGAAGTTCTCTTTAGGCTCATCTTCTTTAGGTAAAAGTTCTTCAAGAAGTCTCCATGTTCATCTACTTAGTATGAGCTTAGTGTATGTTTTCTAAAATGAAGGTTAAGAAAGCAAATTAGATTCATACTTTGTTTTTATTCATAATATTAATTTCTTTATGTTCCTTATTTCCTTTATGTTTCTTCATATTTCTTTTATGTTCATAACTATTACTATATCTAAATAACTATATACATATTTTTAGAGCATATAAGTAAATCTTGCAATTTATTTACCTTTCTTGCAATTTATTTACCTTTCATGCAATTTATATACTTCAATGCAATTTATTTATTTCAAGTTATTCTTAAGACTAGTCTCTAGTCTTAAACTTGTCCTAATCAAGTCAAAACAAGTTTTTTTTTTCATTTTTTATTTCTTTTGGACTAGTTTATTTCTTAGTGGGAGCCTTGAAAAAAAAAAAAAAAGCTAAGACTCCAATACTTGATTTTATTATTTATGCTTTATGTTACTTTGTTTATTATTATCCTCATATCATGTTCATTTAGATTGTTGTCCAAAAATTTTACTTTCTAAAGGAAATTAAATAAAAGAAGGCTTTTTGTCACTTAGGAATAAGTTTATGTAAAGTATAAAATCAACACAAAACAAACTCATTTCTTTCCATGTTACCAAAAAGAGAACTCACAATAATTTTATAACTACTTTTGCTTTACAAGATACTTATTAATTCCACCTTGTTTTTCAAAAGGAAATGTTTTGTTAAGATGGTTCCTTTCATAAAGAAAGAAAATAAGATGGATGACTTAGGAAATTTTTAAGTAAAGACCTTGCAATAGGCAAAAAAACTTATGGTTTGAAAGAATAAAATTTTCACTTTTCAAGTTACAAGAAAAAGTTAATAAGATTATAGAAATTAGTTTTTTACAAAAAGTCCTTAATTGTTCCACTTTGTTTTAAAAGGAACCAAAATTTTCATGCATGAGTAATTGTTTTTGGAAATGGAGACATGAGAAAAAGAATGAGAAATGTCAAGTAAGGATTTTTGCAAAACAAATGAACAAAAAGAATTTGCACAAGAAAAATAAAGAATATCATCTTTATATCATAAATGTAACTTAGAAAGTAGAAAATTTTATTTTCAAAAGTCACTTAGAAAAAGATAAATAAAACCAACATAAAACATTTTTAGAAAACAAAAAAACAAGGTATTCATTTCAAAGAAATTCACAAAAACAATTTCCGAAAAGTTTCAAACCGACATGGTTTTACTTAAGAAAAATAATTTGGACAACAAGACATTTGAGCATGCTTAAGTATGAGTTACATAGTCATAAAGAGAATTTTTCAACTATATAGATAACTAAGTATTTATCAAACAAATTTTGATTTCTTGAAACAAAGTTGTTTTACTTAAAATCGTGGTGAATTTTGTCACCAGTTTTTCGGAGCCTATGTGGCTTTGTTTGTAGGAAATAATTTTAGAAATGGGTAGATCTTTTCGAGTAGATAGAAATCGGTATATTATATGCGCGATTCCGAGTTAAAATGACCAAGTTATGGCCATTTTAAGGTTGGAACATTCTTCTATACGAACTTTGACGTTCTTTGACATTGTTTTGTCAAAATTCAAGAAGATCTTCAAGAAAAACTCATGGTGGGTATTTTCTTTGGTTAGGTGACCCCGAGGAAGGATTTCTTCCCCGAGAACTATTACGATTTAGTGGAGGAGTGTGTGAACGACTCATCCGCTTAGAGGAATAGACGACAATGGCATCGTGAGTTTATTTCCATTAAATGCTACGCTTGTTGTGCTTGTAAATTAGTTGCACTAGAGTTAAGAAAGATAACCGATATGCATGTAAATAATTCCTTGAAGGATTCTAAGAATATCAAAGCCGAATTGTTCTAAGTGATTGTTTTAGTTTAATATTGATTTGTGTGAAATTCCTTGATCACCATAAAGTTGAAAATAATTATGTTATGATTATAAATTAATGAACTCATGCATACCACGAAGTGAGTCACATTACATGGTTGGGATATTATCCTTGGGTGAGAAGGATAGTAGGCTCATGTCGAAAGCAACACTTGGCGGAAGATCCGAAAGCGATTGCTTGGCGGCTTAATGGAATATGCTTGGCGGTTGATCCGAAAGCAAGGTCAAATCAAGTAGGTTCGGAATACTGGCGATGAGTGCTCGCAAGTATAAAAGTTTTTATTGAATGCTTGGCGATGTGTGCTCGCAGGCTTAAATTTTCTATCATCAAATCTACTTGTTTTGAGTATCACCAAACCCCGAATGGAGGGCGTAAATCCATTAACATTAGTTCCCGGAAAGCTATATGATTGTTTGCCCACGTGTTTGATGCATTACATATGTGTGATTAAACCAACTTGTTTGAATCTTGTTACAAGAAGTTATTTATGGAAATAGTTCTCACTAAGCCTATTAGCTTATACCCCGATAGCTACCTTTTGCAGTTCCCGTACTTATGGCTAAGGCCACGTGGACCATGGGCAGGTAATCCTCTTGAATATTAGAACTCTAGATAAAGTATATCATAGTATTAGCATGCAAATTATTTATATATGCATTAGTAATTTAGGGAATTGTTCCCAAGTATGCATAGTCTTGCTATGAACAAATATCATTGTGAATCTCCTTTTTTTTATGTTTATATATCTTAAACTTCATTATTCCATATATGGTCCTCTAAAATTGTGAAAGTAAGCCTTACACTTAATATAAGCTTTTGGAAATGACTAGGTTGTCATACTTAAGCTTTAATATTGAGTGTGGGGACTGTCACGTTTAGGGTACCGTTGGGGCGTGACACAAGGCAGATTTTGCTTCCTTTTTGTTCATTTTTTTTTTCCCAAAAGACACATCGGTTCATCCACTTTGAGACACCATTTGATCAATGAATCTTTGTGTTTTCGAAATTAAGTGTACAGACACAACTAGGCATGGGATACATCGATCTATACACAATTCATGTATTATTTTCATCCCAAAAGGCACCTTAATTGAGTCATGAACATTGGGGAAAAATGCAAATAATGTGTTTCTTCAAATTTCAAAAATGGCCAAATCGTGTCTTAGATCAAATTAAATACACTTAATCGAAGAGTTATGATGTATAAACACATATTTCGTGATCAATTTTAAACAACAATCACGAATCGAGTCCCAATTTTGAATCGTTCTTATTTGAAAAAACACAAACGATTCGTGATTCAAAAATTGAACATTACAAAGCTTCAAAACGACAAATTGTTTCGAACTCTATAAATAGAGATCACCCACAAGCAGAAAGCACAATTCAATTTCGCAAAATACACACTACACGATCGAGATCTGAAAATAGAGTAGAAAGTGTTCGAATTGCAAAAATTGCAAATTCGAAGTGATCGGGAGGATTTCGATCAAATTAAGAGTGTTAGGATCATTTAGGAAGTGTTTTCATTGATTATAGTACTTAGATTTGCTCGAATGCATGCATTTGGAAGTTCTGCAAATTTTTCGAATTTTTTTTTATCCTTGCCCGCCGTTGGACCACCACACGAACCGCCACTTCGGGTTCTGGGAGTGAACCACCACCAAACGGACGCAGCAGCCCATCCACGTCGGCCGACAAGGTTGCAGCCTTCGAAAACCACCACCAGGAGCGGCGGAGGAACGCCTTGAAGTCACGTCATCGTCTTCTTCACCCGACGGGTATCCAAGATCCGACCCGAAATCCGAGATCCAAACCCCGTCTGTCGTCGGTCAACGGTCGTCGGTCGTCGGTAACGGTCGTCGGTAAATAGTCAGCCAGATCTATGGTCCAGATTCAATCAGAGGATCAGACGGTCCAGATTGATCAAAGCGATCTACGGTCCAGATTTGATCAGCAGATCCTACGCTCCAGATTTGATCAGTAGATCCACGGTCCAGATCGCGAGTCAATTCCATCAGACGGTCAGATTTAGTCCACAGATCAGACGCTCCATGTCTGATCCGAGAAAATCCAACAGTCCAGGTTAGTCCGCAATATTTTATTAGTTATTTATTATATATTTAATTTCGAAAAATAGGGAAAAATAGGAAAAATTAATAAAAATTGTAAAAATCCAGAAAAATTCAGAAAAAATCCAAAAAATTAGAATAATTATTTTTAATATAAATTTACATGTTTTAGCAATTTTTTATATTTTTGGATATTTTTGAATATGTATTTGCATATAGATTGATCTTTAAATATATATTTGATGCATGAGATGTTTGTTTTTGTATTTTAATTTTGTATTTTAATTTTGTTATGATATATTTTGAGTATG
This sequence comes from Combretum micranthum, assembly GCA_024138025.1. Classification (NCBI taxonomy): domain Eukaryota; kingdom Viridiplantae; phylum Streptophyta; class Magnoliopsida; order Myrtales; family Combretaceae; genus Combretum; species Combretum micranthum. The sequence continues at coordinate 162,208 of JAMXBD010001695.1, read as the reverse complement.
TTCTGAACATATGTGATGATTATTGAATTTTGAAAAATAATAAATTGTAAATAGATTTTTTTAAACCAAAATTGTTGTTGAATAATAAAGATAAAAATTGTTTTTTTTTAAATCATGATATTAATTAAATTTTTATCAAATTATCTTTATAAATTTGCTATAAAGATAATACTCAAAATTCTCAAAATTATTTTCATAAATGGATTTTGAAAATAATTAAAGTTGTTCAAAATATTTTCATAAATTTCTATGAAAATATTTAATATTGTTTAATCGAAATTGATTTTCATGTAGCATTAAATTAGCCATGAATTTTCATAAATTAATGATTTTTGAACTTAGAAAAATATATTTTTTATGAAATAAAAATCAATTAATTAGATCATAGGATCATCAAAATTGGTTTTCATGAAAATTCAAAATTTAATGAACTTAAAGTGAGAATATTCTAAAAATATAAAATTGATCAACAAACTAAGTTCTTTATAAAAGAACTACGTTTGTCTTATCTCGATTAGTACGTAGGCACCTTCGGGGCGACATTAAAAAATAAAAATTATTTATTTATTTATTTTGTTTATTATTTAGTTAATTAGATATTATAAGTTTAAATACTATTAGTTTGTTATTTTTCTAAAATTTAAATATGGTAAAAATGTATTTGATATATTATTTCTTATTAATTAATTTTTCTTTATAAATATTTAACTTTTGCAATTATTTCTGGATGTAGTTATAAGTTTTTTATATATGATAATCTTTGAATGTTTTGCTTTTTTTGTAATTGTTATATGTTTTCTAAAAATTAAATAGAAAATAATTAAAATGGTTTCTGACTTATTAATATTGTTATTATTTTTTTTATGTATTCTTTTTGCAAGTTTTTAGAAAAGGATAAATTCTAAATTTTAAACTTAAAGTGGTAACCGCTTAGGTTTTAATAGGCTAGCCCCCGGACTCAGATATCTGGTATTTTTTTAAAGTTTGGTTTTAAAATCAAATTTTCCACAGACTAGTGGCTAAGTTAGGATTAACCTACCCATTAATCCTAACTTTTCATTTTTTTTCCGATTTTTATCGGTTGGCGACTCCAAAATATTTTCAAAATTAAATTTCTTTTAATCCTAGTCGAGGATTTCATGTTAAATGGGTTAGGGTTTAATGTGAATCAGGTTAAAAGAAATGAACCGGATGATTTTCAAAATCCAGCTCGACAGCTTGGCGACTCCACTGGGGACTATTATTTTTTTTTAAAAAAAAAAAGAGGGCTAGCCACTTAAGTTTAAAATTTAAAATTTATCCTTTATTTTTGTATATTGTATAATTATCTGTTTGTATGTGTTTTTGTATATATGTTTGTAACTTAGATTTTAAATTAGTTCATTTCATTCGCATATGCATTTGCATTCATGCACACAATGTGTGCTAGATACGGTCGAACCCAGGCCGTCTTAAGAGCCTAAGCGAGGAGTTCGAAGTAAGGTCCGGGGGCTGTGTTTCCACCCTCTAGATCAAGAAAAGACTCCCACTCCGGTTTAGCCTTATGATTTGCTAGACCGGGGACCTATAGAACCTTACCAAATCATGCATTCATCAACTTGGGATATGACCAAATTTTTTCAAAAAAAAAATGGAGTTGTATCATTTATTAAAAAATTAAATCAAGTTTTAAATTCCAACAAAGTCTTAAAAAATGTGGAGTTATATTCTTGGCCCTATAAGAGTTAGATAAATAAAAAGGATTTGATGAAGGTTTCTAAATCATTGTTTCTAAATACAACCCCGGTAAATATTTTTCAAAATCCTAGTGGTCAATATCCCCATTTGCATTCGTGTGCTAGCATATTTGCATTCTTGCATTTGTATATATTTCCTTAATTAAAAAATGAAATGTGTAGAATAGATTTGTATATATCCATTAAAGTGTAAATTACTACCTATAGTTGTAGGTTCTTTCCAAACAAAGTTAGACTTGTATATAAAATTACTTTTGTCATCAGTAGTCCATTATCCTCAAATCAATCATTTTGTAAATATCAGCCCCAATTAATTTTTGAAAAAAGGGAAGAGGGTCATTTGTTTACCTCTATTCTTGTAAGATAATTTTTCCCTAAAAAAAAAAAAACTTTGAGTTGTAAAATAATTTCCACTTTACATTCATTTTCCAAACCTCTTTTGTTAATAACCATTTTTTTAAAGGAAGAAGATAAAAGTTTTTCAAATTTGTTAAAAAAAAAAAAGAGATGAAAGAATAAAAGTTTTCAAAAAAAAATTTATAAATAAAGAAAAAAGAAAATTGCCAACAGGAAAAAATATTTCAAAAATTGTTACCCCAATGATCATTCACTTTCAGCAAAAGGCAACTAAATCAAATTAGGGGCAACCAAAGACTTTACCAATTAAGGGGCATTTGATTTACCCAAATGGGGCCATTTAGTTAAATATCTTGAGGCAATAAAAAATGGATGATTGAAAGCCAAGAGAAATATCTCATAAAAAAAATTGCCAAGGATGAAAAGAGGCAAACTTAATCCCAAACACCAACCTCCACACACTCGAGAGAGGAGTGAATTGTGAGAGATAAGGTGGACTCATTCCTTAAAGGAGGTCTGTCTTGAATTTAGTACATGAGTCAAAATGAAATTAGGCATTCATTTCAAATCCTAAACACATTTATCCACTTTGTTGACCCATTTGAGCCTATTAAGGAAGTATCTTAAAAATAAACCCTGTCAAGAACCACCCCGCATTGGGGGCACCTCACCCGCATTGGGGCACCTCACCCCACAATGGGGCAATTTGGAGGTTAGGGTCATTATTAAGGAGAAAAAGGAATAACTTATATGCACTTGACTTAGTCGCATCAATTCAAGAATAGTCAATTGACACAAATAAATCATTTCCCTATGAAAGGAAAAAGAGTCTTCATTTCAAACCATACACAGCAAATACACTTTGAGCTATAAAGAATAAATCACCTTGAATTCGTCTCCCAAAAGGGCAATGAAAATGAAAAAAAAAAAAGAGAAAGAAAAGAATGAAAAAAGAGAGAAAGAAAAGAATGCAAAAAGAGAGAAAAAAAAAAGAAGAAAAAACAAGAAAAGAAAAAGACAAGGAAAATCAAGAGGAAGATCAACAAAAAGATAAAGGAAAAAAGAGATCAAAAAAAAAAAAAAGGCAAACAAGGTGATCAAAATCAATGATTTGCAAACATAAACACATAGTTCAAAATCATCAAAATTCATCAAAATTCAAGCCCCACCCACAAATTCCACCATTTGGAGACTTTTTGGATCAAAGGAGTTGATTTATTAATACCCTTGAAACTAGGGGCAAGTGCATCATCAAGTTTTCCTTAAGGGTTCTTGACTTGTAAACCCAGGATATGTTGAAAATTTTTCAGTAAAAAGCCTTATGAAATATCCCTTTTCACTAAAGCCGATAACCAAAAGCCCACATTACAGTCCAAAGAAGACCTAATAGATTGATTGATGTGTATTACTTGCAAGCCGGACCATAATTTTTGGAATCCGAGTCAAAAGTGAAATGAACCTAAGAGAGTGTGAGGAAGTCCTCTTTGACTAAGCAATCAAATGAGATAACCAATCTTGGTATATAAATTGTCAGGGGCATAAAATCATTTGCTCCAATTTGAAAGGTATCTGCCTCAAGTTTAGCAATTATTTGCCCCAAAATTAAAAACAATGCCCCAATAGTGAATTGAAGTCCTCAAAAGTAAAATATTTTGCCTCAATGATTAAAATTTTTCAATGAGAAACCTTAAGTGGTTAAATAGTCAAGCCTGAGGCTGAACTAAAGTGAATGATCAATGGGTAAACACAATTCATTTTTACCTGTTGGTAACTTTCTTTGAAAGTAAAAGAAAAAAAAAGAAGAAAAAAATACATAAAAATTATTTTTGGTTCAAATCTTTGAAAATAAAAAAAAAAGACATTTCTGAAAAAAAGAAGGGATTGTAAGTCCATCACTTTCCTAAGAAAAAAGGAAGTTAGGATTTTCAGGACCACTTTTTCAACTGACTCTCTCAAACCAAGTTTTTTAAAAAAGAAATAGCAAATTGTTGCTTTCTTAATCAAGTTTTTCAATCAAAGAAATAGCAAATTTATTGCTTTCTTAATCAAGTTTTTCAAAAGAAATAGCAAAATTGTTGCTTTCTTAATTAAGTTTTTCAATCAAAAGAAATAGCAAATTATTGCTTTCTTAATAAAGTTTTTCAATTCAAAGAAATAGCAAAATTGTTGCTTTCTTAATCAAGTTTTTCAAAGAAATAACAAAATTGTTGCTTTCTTAATCAAGTTTTTCAAAGAAATAGCAAAATTGTTGCTCTCTTAATCAAGTTTTTCAAAGAAATAGCAAAATTGTTGCTTTCTTAATCAAGTTAATTAAAAGAAATAGCAAAATTGTTGCTTTTTTAATCAAGTTTTTCAATCAAAAGAAATAGCAAGTCGTTGCTTTCTCAATCAAGTTTTTCAATCAAAAGAAATAGCAAATCGTTGCTTTCTCAACCAAGTTTTTCAATCAATAGAAATAGCAAAATCGTTGCTTTCTTGTCTAAGTTTGTTAATCCAAGTTTTTCAAAGAAATAGCAAAATCGTTGCTTTCTTGTCTAAGTTTGTTAATCCAAGTTTTTCAAAGAAATAGCAAACTCGTTGCTTTCTCAACTAAGTTTGTCAATATAAGTTTTTCAAAGAAATAGCAAATTCATTGCTTTCTAAACCAAGTCAATCAAATTTCCAAGAAAGAGAAAGTAAATTCACTGCTTTCTCAAACAAATTCTTCAACCAAGTTTGTGAGATTATTGTTTTCTCGGCTAAATAATCCCCAGTAGATTTAAAGTGAAAAAGAAAGAAAAGTTTCCAAATTAGCCCAATTTTTAAGCTATAAGTCTCAAGGAAGTTTTTTAAGTTATCATTATAGGGTCACCTGCTCAAAGGAGCGTCATCCTATCGTTTGAGAAATTAGGATCACTTGCTCAAAGGAGTGTCATCCTACTGTTTGAAAAATTAGGATCACCTGCTCGAAGGAGCGTCGTCCTACTGTTTTGAGAATTAGGATCACCTGCTCAAATGAGCTTCATCCTGCCTTTAAGAATTATGGTTATCAGTCAAGTCAATTCGCACCAAATTATGAGGGACCAAATTGTCATGTCCTCAACCCAAAGAACCCCAAATGGATTGAAAAGTCACAGTCAGGAAATTATGTACCCGTCAGTCTAGACTAGACAGATAGTTTAGTACTGACCAAATTAAATCCATCCATTCAAGATGGTGACCAAATTTAGAAATCCATCCATTCAAGATGGTGACCAAATGACCAAACCAAAGCCCATAGGTCCGGCAAATGACCAAATTAAAGCCCATAGGTCTGGCAAATGACCAAATTAAAGCTCATAGGTCCGGCGAATGACCAAACCAAAGCCCATAGGTCCGGCGAATGACCAAACCAAAGCCCATAGGTCCGGCAAATGACCAAACCTAGGTTCGACAGATGACCTAGCAGTTTTTTATAATCTAGACCCGACAGACGGTCTATCAGTTTTTTAGTCTAGGCCCGACAGATGGCCTATCATTTTCTAAATCTAGGCCCGACAGATGGCCTATCATTTTTCTAAATCTAGGCCCGACAGATGGCCTATCATTATTCTAAAATCTAGACCCGACAGACGGTCTATCAGTTTTTTTTTTTTTTAGTCTAGGCCCGACAGATGGCCTATCATTATTCTAAAATCTAGACCCGACAGACGGTCTATCAGTTTTTTTTTTTTTTGCCTAGGCCCGACAGATGGCCTATCATTTTTCTAAATCTAGGCCATACAGATGGTCTATCAATTTTCTAAGCCTAGGTCCGACAGTTGACCTAGCAAATATCAAAGTCTAAACTCGACAGATGGTTTAGCACGGTGTCCAATATAGAATCCATCCTTTCAGGATAAAAAATTATATCTTTGTTGACAGGAAAAATTAAGCAAAAATTGGCTATCCTTTTGTCTTTGTGCCAAAAGTTTTATTCAAACTTTACCACAAAGAGGGGCAGCTGTAGACACCCAATTTTTGCCCAATTAAAAAATGGGCTTAAGTTTACAATAAATTAATGTCATGTTGAGTTCATCAAAAATATAATAATAATAATAATAATAAATAATAAATAATAGTATAATAAAAAAGAGAGAATATAGAAAATAGAAAAATAAAAAAATAGAGGAATAAAATATGTGTAATAAAGTAATTAAATGATTAATAGTAATGTAAATAAAATATATGTAGGAAAAAATAAATAAATAAAAAATCATTGAGCTCAATATAACATATATTTTATTAGCCTTAAGTACTAGTGGTTTAACTATATGACCAAGGCATAGGCCAACGGCCTAACGGTTCAAACCATAGACACACTAGGTTCAGGAGCAAAGGGACTCGGGTTCGATCCCAACCCAAGGCAGATTTTGCTTCCTTTTTTGTTCATTTTTTTTCCCAAAAGACACATCGGTTCATCCACTTTAAGACACCATTTGATCAATGAATCTTTGTGTTTTTTCGAAATTAAGTGTACAAACACAAACTAGGCATGGGATACATCGCATCTATACACAATTCATGTATTATTTCATCCCAAAGGCACCTTAATTGAGTCATGAACATTGGGGAAAAATGCAAAATAATGTGTTTCTTCAAATTTCAAAAATGGCCAAATCGTGTCCTTTGATCAAATTAAATACACTTAATCGAAGAGTTATGATGTATAAACACATATTTCGTGATCAATTTTAAACAACAATCACGAATCGAGTCCCAATTTTGAATCGTTCTTATTTGAAAAAACACAAACGATTCGTGATTCAAAAATTGAACCATTACAAAGCTTCAAAACGACAAATTGTTTCGAACTCTATAAATAGGATCACCCCACAAGCAGAAAGCACAATTCAATTTCGCAAAATACACACTACACGATCGAGATCTGAAAATAGAGTAGAAAGTGTTCGAATTGCAAAAATTGCAAATTCGAAGTGATCGGGAGGATTTCGATCAAATTAAAGAGTGTTAGGATCATTTAGGAAGTGTTCTTCATTGATTATAGTACTTAGATTTGCTCGAATTTGCATTTGGAAGTTCTGCAAATTTTTCGAATTTTTTTTATCCTTGCCGCCGTTGGACCACCACACGAACCGCTACTTCCGGTGGTTCTGGGAGTGAACCACCACCACCAACGGACGCAGCAGCCCCATCCACGTCGGGCCGACAAGGTTGCAGCCTTCGAAAACCACCAGGAGCGGCGGAGGAACGCCTTGAAGTCACCGTCATCGTCTTCTTCACCCGACGGGTATCCAAGATCCGACCCGAAATCCGAGATCCAACCCAGTCGGTCGTCGGTCAACGGTCGTCGGTCGTCGGTCAACGGTCGTCGATAAATAGTCAGCCAGATCTATGGTCCAGATTCAATCAGAGGATCAGACGGTCCAGATTGATCAAAGCGATCTACGGTCCATATTTGATCAGCAGATCCTACGCTCCAGATTTGATCAGTAGATCCACGGTCCAGATCGCGAGTCAATTCCATCAGACGGTCAGATTTAGTCCACAGATCAGACGCTCCAGATCTGATCCGAGAAAATCCAACGGTCCAGGTTAGTCCGCAATATTTTATTAGTTATTTATTATATATTTAATTTCGAAAAATAGGAAAAAAAGGCGAAAATGGGAAAAAATTAATAAAAATTCGTAAAAAATCCAGAAAAATTCAGAAAAATCCAGAAAAATTAGAATAATTATTTTTAATATAAATTTACATGTTTTAGCAATTTTTTATATTTTTGGATATTTTTGAATATGTATTTGCATATAGATTGATCTTTAAATATATTTGATGCATGAGATGTTTTGTTTTTGTATTTTAATTTTGTTATGATATATTTGAGTATGTTCTGAACATATGTGATGATTATTGAATTTTGAAAAATAATAAATTGTAAATAGATTTTTTTAAACCAAAATTGTTGTTGAATAATAAAGATAAAAATTGTTTTTTTTTTAAATCATGATATTAATTAAATTTTTATCAAAATTATCTTTATAAATTTGCTATAAAGATAATACTCAAAATTCTCAAAATTATTTTCATAAATGGATTTTGAAAATAATTAAAGTTGTTCAAAAATATTTTCATAAATTTACTATGAAAATATTTAATATTGTTTAATCGAAATTGATTTTCATGTAGCATTAAATTAGCCATGAATTGTCATAAATTAATGATTTTTGAACTTAGAAAAATATATTTTTTATGAAATAAAAATCAATTGATTAGATCATAGGATCATCAAAATTGGTTTTCATGAAAATTCAAAATTTAATGAACTTAAAGTGAGAATATTCTAAAAATATAAAATTGATCAACAAACTAAGTTCTTTATAAAAGATCTACGTTCTGTCTTATCTCGATTAGCGAGTACGTAGGCACCTTCGGGGCGACATTAAAAAATACAAATTATTTATTTATTTATTTTGTTTATTATTTAGTTAATTAGATATTATAAGTTTAAATACTATTAGTTTGTTATTTTTCTAAAAATTTAAATATGGTAAAAATGTATTTGATATATTATTTCTTATTAATTAATTTTTCTTTATAAATATTTAACTTTTGCAATTATTTCTGGATGTAGTTATAAGTTTTTTTATATATGTATAATCTTTGAATGTTTTGCTTTTTCTTTGTAATTGTTATATGTTTTCTAAAAATTAAATAGAAAATAATTAAAAATGGTTTCGACTTATTAATATTGTTATTATTTTTTTTATGTATTCTTTTTGCAAGTTTTTAGAAAAGGATAAATTCTAAATTTTAAACTTAAAGTGGTAACCGCTTAGGTTTTAATAAGGGTAGCCCCCGGACTCAGATATCTGGTATTTTTTTTAAAAGTTTGGTTTTAAAATCAAATTTTCCGCAGACTAGTGGCTAAGTTAGGATTAAACCCATTAATCCTAACTTTTCATTTTTTTCCGATTTTTATCGGTTGGCGACTCCAAAATATTTTCAAAATTAAATTTCTTTTAATCCCTAATCGAGGATTTCATGTTAAATGGGTTAGGGTTTAATGTGAATCGGGTTAAAAGAAATGAACCGGATGATTTTCAAAATCCAGGCTCGACAATGGGATTAGAAAGAGAAATCTCCAATTATGGAAAGAATTTTGCCCCTAAGATCTAATGTTATGTAGCTAGATCCTCAATCAGTTTCAAGACCAAATACTTTTGATACTCCTAGCACATTAGTACCTCAAGAATTTTATCCAAATTAAAAAGTCCAATAAGGAAGGTACATTCTTTACGTGATATTTATGAATCATGCGAATTTGCATTCTTCTCGTGCGAACCATAAAAATATGAGGAAGCAGCAAAGGAAAGAAGAAGGATAAAAGCCATGGATGATGAGGTGGCAACTATTGAGAAGAATCATACTTGGGAGCTTGTTGATCTTCTAAAAGATAAGGAAGTTATTAGATTAAAACAGGTTTATAAAACCAAATATAGAAAATATGGTTCCATCAAGAAGCACAAAGCACGTCTTGTTGTAAAAGGATATTCACAACTACTAGCCAGGTGTTGACTTCAATGAAACATTTGCACCAGCTATACGTATGGAGACCATAAGAATTGTCCTTGCATTAGTAGCTTAATTATTGGATGTCAAATTAGCATTCTTAAATGGAGAATTGAAAGAAGAGGAATATATAGAACAACCTAATGGATATATTATTAAAGGCAAAGAAGAAAAGGTATATCGCCTACATAAGACGTTATATGAATTGAAGTAGGCACCATGAGCATGGAATAACAAAATTGATAGCTATTTCAAGAAAAATGGATTTCAAAGGGGTCAAAATGAACCTTAACTTTACTTCAAAAAAGAAGATATAAATGATTTCCTTATTGTATGCTAATATGCGGATGACTTGATCTATACAAGTACAAGTTAATCCACGTTGGATGAATTTAAGATGGTAGTGATGAAAGAATATGAGAAGACTGATTTAGGTCTTGTGAAATATTTTCTTAGAATTCAAGTTCGTCAATCTAAGGGAGAAATATTTATTTCCCAAGAAAAATATCTGGATGATTTGTTGAAAGATATCAAATAAACGATTACAAGCTGATTGCTACTTCGCTTGCAGCAAATGAGAAATTACAATCAAAAGATGGATCGCCAAAGCTTGATGCAAAGATGTATAGAAGTTTAGTTGGGTCATTGATTTACTTGAAAAATATATGGCCATATGTTGTTTATCTAGTCAGCTTAATTTCTAGATTTATGCAAAGTCCAAGCAAGCTACATTATGCAGTAGCTAAAAGGATATTGCGATGTTTGCAAGGAACAAACAATTATGGTATCCATTATGTGAAAGCAAAAGAATTCAAGCTTATTAGATATACAGATAGTGATTGGGTTGGATCTATTGATGATAAAAAAAGTTCATATGGATAAGTATTTTCTTTGGGATCAAATATTATATCTTGGTCTTTAAAGAAACAAAAGACAGTATCATTATCATCATCTAAAGCAGAATATGTAGCAGCTACAGATGTAGCATGTGAAGTAGTATGGTTGATAAGAATTTTGGTAGACTTAAATCAAAGCCAAGATGCCCCCACAATTATCCATTGTGATAATATGTCAACAATTGCTATGACAAAGAATCTAGTATTTCATGGAAGAACACAGTATATTGAGTTACGACATCATTATATCAGGAATTTGGTACAAAAAGGTGAAATTCAACTTGAATTTATCAATACAAAGGAGCAACTCAGAGATATATTTATAAAAGTTGTATCAATAGAAAAATTCTAGCAATTTAGAAGAAGTTATAAAATTGCAAATTAAGAAGGGGTGTTGAAAATAATTTGCATTTTTATATATGTATGGCAATGAAAATTTGCTTAGCATTCAGGCAATGGACAGCAGAGATATGGCGGTTAATTGTTGTAGATCGTGGAAGCAAATTCTGGAATATGAGTTGTTATTAGCTTAGAATATGAGCTGTCATTCGTAAATTATACTACTGTCACTTGTACAAATTTTAAGCTGTTATTTTTGGCTTTTCAAACATGAGTTGTGTATAATTTTTTGCTGCCTTGTAGTCCTATAAAAGGACGTTTGTACAACTTGTAATTTACATTTTTATGAGATAGTATAATGATGTATGTTTAATCCTTGACTCTCTCCCGTCTTCATTTTGTATTGTCCTCCAACAATATTAATTATAATTTGCATCCAAGAAGTTGTAGGGATCGAATTAAAACTCACTAAAATTAAATCCATGCCCCAATCAAATCAAATATGGGCTTAACCACTATAAGTGAATGTTCTAGAGATGCAGCTGATCTTGAAGAGTTTTCTTGGCATCTCTCTCATTCTCAACATCCAATTGCTACAAACTGCTTTTAGGATTTTTGGTTACTCATACAAAATTGCAATGTCTCTACTCTGGCCTTTGATTTTCTCTTGTAATCTGTGCTAAAGATTGATCTTCATGATAAAGTCAATGATTTTACGTTGTGTTTGATAACTTTCTTATACATGGAAATTAACAGAAATTGACGGAAAGAAATGAGTGGAAATGAAAATAAGTTGGACCTTAATTTATGTTTAGTAAGTTTTTAAAGAAATGGAAAGAAAAGGAGAGAAATTGAGTTAATAATCGACTAAAATACCTCTTATTTTTTTTTTTACCTTGCTTTTAAAAATATTTTAATCATTTTAACTAATTTTCATTGGTTTCCTCCTCTTTCACCCCAAATAAGGGTGGAAAAGAAACTGAATCCAGCTTCCCTCTGTTTCCACCAAAATCATTCCACATCACTCCTTCCAAAACAATGCAAACACCCAAAATTCATTTCATTTCTGCTGCTTCCATTCGGCTTCGTCCCACTTCCGCCAATCCAAGCACAGTGTTAGATGGGTGAACAGAGAGAGAAGGGGACGATGGATTCTTTTCTTTACTTTTCTGTTTTTTTTTTTTTTTTTTTCAGAATACATGCGCTAGAGAGAGAGAGAGAGACAGATATGTTTGATTGAGGATTTTTCCCTCCAAAGGTATTATTGTCCTCCCGCCTGAAAAATTCAAGCCCGCCCCTTCGAATATTTTTTGGGTGAATGCATGTGCAAGGTGCATCGAATAACCAACCGAAAGGGGGTGCTCTTATAGTTAAAACATTTGAATAACCTGTAGGTGTATATGACTCTTGTCTATGAAAATTTCCTTGTAGGATCCTAATTTAATAACACGGAGTAATGGACTTTCACTCTTTATTGCATCAGGAATTCTGCAGATGCATGTACGACAATTGATTCTTACATTTACAACATTAAATGATGCGTCTAAACAAAAGAAACATGTTCCCATATTCCTCCTTAAAAGGAAAAATATTAATGTGGGCCCATAAGATCATATATAAGTATTGAATTATTAAACAGTGTAAACATAAGCAGGAGAGCTAACTCCAACAATAAATATTTGAGCCGCAGGTCCTGCACAAGAGAGCCAAAAATACTACACACAGAAATTCAAAGAGCCATTGTAGAGAAACCAATCATGTCAAGCTACACAACTTCCATCGAAAACTCACATTCTAACGAGTGGACGCCAATCATTGGTGTCTACATAGCACTGGCCACATTAGTCTGTGTCATCGCTATTTTTTTAGATCTCGTGAGAGGAATGTGGAGTAAGCAATACTGGGTAACATTCAATCTCCTCTCGATAAATGCTGTTTCTATAGGTATTATGACAGCAGCCTCCAAACTTTCGATGGATTTAAGCACACCAATGCCTCGAGAAATAGATCAACTTGCTAAGTTGAGCACCTCTTCCTTTTTGTGCATTGCACTTGCTTGCATTGCACCAACCGTAGGGAGATTGAAGGATAGTGAGCTCCTTTCAAATATTGGAGCTCTTTGTGTTTTGTTATCCCTCCATTGGTAAGTGTCTGCATCCAATTAAAAACTGGAGTTATTTTCACATTCCAAACAGCACATATAACCATTATAGTCATGATTTGTATTCTTCTTATCAAATGTGCTCTTTCAGCTATAGTTGTGTCGATGTATAAAGCTTCATTCAATTCTGTGTACGAGAGTCAGCATCAAGAAGCGTTGTTAGCCTTGCAAAATAGTCAACATGGTAAACATCCTAAGACCGAGGATTTGGAACTATATCTTAAAAGATATTCTGCAATTGCCCATTCTTGTTGCCCCCATATCTTGATGGCAACTTCAAATGACAGTGCTATTTTCACAGTTTTTGGTTTAGTTGCCCCAATAACATTTTTTACTGTTCTTATTGCTCGTGTAACTCATAAGGCCAAATTCCTGTATCCAACTTCACACAATGCCAGATCTGACTATGATTGGTCGGTTCTGTTTATTTTTATCATTCAAACTATAGGTGTAGGACTAGGAACCATCGTCTTATGCGTTAGAGGGCTGTATTATGCCAGTTTACACTTAGGTTTGGCCAATAAGAAAGAGAACAAAGAAAAAGAGTGTGTACATTCAAGGAAGGAAGACTCAGCATCAGCCCGGGAACAGTCAGAGAAGGCAGGCTCAACATCAGCCCAGGAACAGAGTGAGTACTGGATGCAGGGTGAGTGGAACCTGCCCTGGATTCCACTGTTTCCTTTCATTGAATATTGGCAGCAAAAGTGCCTTGGATGTCCATTAAAACTTATATTCTTGTTGATCTGCTCATGGTTTGCATCGGTTTTGTTGGCTGTTAATGCAGTCCTTATTTGGGTTGTCCCCGGATATTTCTGGAAAATAATTAGCTCTGTAATGCCTGCGTGCCCTCCTTCCAATGAGCATGACCAGGTGCCCGAAGACCTTAAACTTTATTTTTTGAATATGGCCCGGGATTTCCGCCCAGTTGAGAAGATGGAGAAACACATTACGAATGTTAGCGACCGATGCTTGGCTGCAGAGGAGAGGGGAACAAAACATCTCACAAAGTTGCTGAAGACATACAAAACGGTTGGTTTTGAAGGAGTTGCCAAGTTCCGAATTCCCCCAATCCCTCCATCAGTGAAGGATTCTCAAGTGAAGTCCCGAAATTTCACATCGGATGAGGATTCTGATGTCCAGCCCCAGATCACACCATCATTGGAGGATTCTCAAAAGTCTCCTCCTAACTGTTGGGCCCTTTCCGTGCTGACATTGACATCGATTGCTTTTCGTCTTCCTGGCATTGATTACTATTTAAAGGATGATTTAAGGAAGGGTGTGTTGGAGGGCCTTGTTTATGTCAAGCTCATAGAAACACTTTGAATGACAAACTTGACTTCACTAATCTTCGGTTTTCAGCAACTAAGAAGTGGCTTCTTTTGGTTCGTTCGGACATAGTAAGTTCCCTTCTCCAGGGGATTCGTTCAGATCGGAGAAACAATCATTGTGGTCGTGAAGATACGAATGGGACTGCAAAGGGAGCCCTTAAGTCGATTATGGAACGTGAGAGAGAAAAACTCACCGCGCCAAGGACAAGAATATTCTCTTGGAACGATTCGGATCCAAATGAAAAAGTGGCGGCACATTACAAGTATGGAACATGTGAGATGATATTGCGAGAATGCGAGAACGATCCGGATGACAGCCCCCTGATCTTCAAAAAGATATGCGGTACCATCTCGGATATATTGGGAGCTTGCTTTATCAATTTGAAAACCTATATAGTTGAGGAATGTAAAAAGAGCTCATCTATTGAGGATAGGAGAGAGGCTGCTTGTCAAATGCTCAAATTTTTTGGGAAAACTAAAGAAATCCTTAAAATCCTGGAAGTGGAGGAAAAAAGTCTTCCGGATATAGATCCGGAGGAGATGGCATATATGGACAGCTGGCGTCAACCGGCACCTTAGTTCAGAGTCATGGGCATGGGAATGTCGACTGTCTTTCTCCCTTGAACATTGTTGTAATGCCGTTGTTTAATTTCATTTTATCATTTTAACGCTTCACGCGTGCGCGAGTGTGGTTTGCTCTACTTGATTTTTTGGTCGTGGTGGTTTTGCAAGTTTTCTTTTCTGTAACACTGATGTTCCATTTCATTCCATATCATTTAATGGATGATTGAACAAGCGCTTTTGTGACCACTTTGTTTTCTATATTACTTGAGTAAGAAAGACTTTGTGTGTGTGCGTGTGTGTATATATTCCCATTAATTATCCTTTAAAGTAAATTGATATGGAAAGTCCCTTCCCCCATTCTACAAAACTTAACAATAAAATTATACAATTTGAAAAGGCTTTTATGGTATCTCGCATCTTTGATAAGGATATGTTCTAAAATTAACTTATTGTCAGACAATTAAAGTCATTTCCTCATCGAACAAAAAATACCAGAAAAGACATGTAATTTCATTATGGGTGATGCAACACCAAAGCGTTTAATATTAGAGAACACTCAACGAGTGAATCTCAAAATGTGAACTTAATCACACAATTGCTAAGTAATTGCAAATTCAAAAAAAAAAAAAATCTTCTCAATTCAATATCAAAGATGTCAAAATATCAGTTGTGTATACAAAGACAAGCCTAAAGGCCTATTTATACTATTACATGAAAATCCTAAAAAGGTAAATAATAAATACAATATTGACTAATAATAAAGACAAATAATAAATACAAATCTAAAAAGGAAAATAGTGAATACAATTTATACCAATAATAAATACAAATAAATCGTATAACATAACTGACAAAGTAAGCCTGCTTAAAGACTGGTCAAGGCCGACGGTGTAGCTGGTAAAGGACGGCGATGTAATAGCTTATCGTTCACATCAGTGAGGAACTTCTATGGATTTATTACAAGATCATACTATGACTAATAGTATAATTAAATTAATCATAAAAAAAATTAGTGTAAAAATTATGATATTTTATGGTATGATTTCTGCATCTCCACTCACCTTCACTAGTAGAGAAATTGGTATAGGAGGCGAAAATTAAGAGGCGAAATTCGCCTCTTAAAGTATCTGAGGCGAATTTCGCATTTCGCCTCATCATCCTAGTCAGCGGCGAATTTCGCCTCAAATGCTGACTAGGATGAGGCGAAATTCGCCTCTGTTTATGAGGCGAAATTTCGCCTCATCTTCCCCCTATATATACCCCCCCCTCCGTCTCTTTCACTCGCACCTCTCACATTCTCTCTCTCGCACATCTCTCCCTCGCTCGCACACACACACACACCGACCACGCATACAGACACTCACGCGCACACACACACACACACCGACCCACACACACACACACTCACCACACCACACACACATACCACCACACCCCCACACCACACACACACACCGACCCACACACACCACACACGCACACACTCACTCGCCCACCACACACACTAGCTCACTGACGCACACACACACACCCACCCACCCACAAACACATACACTCACGCACACACATCAGAAAAAAAAATATTTTCGATTAGTAAATTTAATTATACGGTAAGTTTTTTTTTTATTTAATTCTTATAGTATTTTATTTTATAGTAAAATATATTTTTGATTGATATTTTAATTTTAATGCAGGTATCTGATAATTTGGGTGGATTTGATCG
This sequence comes from Combretum micranthum, assembly GCA_024138025.1. NCBI lineage: Eukaryota > Viridiplantae > Streptophyta > Magnoliopsida > Myrtales > Combretaceae > Combretum > Combretum micranthum. Next base: position 145,576 of record JAMXBD010001695.1, on the reverse strand, counting down.
GATATTTATTGTACTACAATTACTACAAGGTTAGTTCAATTTGTTATGAAATTTTTAATTCATTTATTTAAATAGTAGTAGTAAATATTTATGTAGTAATATGTATTTAATTTATAGTTATGTATATTAGTGTGTAGTTGAAAAAATTATAGATTTTTAGGATATGTGATTACATGTTATTATTCAATCTATGTTTATTATGTTTAATATCATGTCACATAGATTAAATATAAATACTGAGATGTTAATATTTTCATGTATATTGATTAATGAATGTTCAATATATAGTTATGTATTTATTGTTAGAAATTGAAAAAACTATGTATATACTTAGGATCAAGTATTTATATATTATTCGAAGCTTGTTTTATATGTTTAGATTAATAAGACATAAAATAAGTGTAAGTATTGAAATAATACTACTTATATATGTAGTATTTCCTGTATATTATATGTATACTTATATATTTATTATAAGTAAGGTAAAAATATTATATGTATTTACGATTTAGTGATGGCATATAATTGTCTAATATATGTGTATTGTGTTTTTTTTATGATACATAGTGTAAATACAATTATTTAAATACTATTAATTGTATGTGAACAAAAATCATATATAGTTACAATATAACAATTATATATTAATGTTTAATACATGTGTAATATGTTTAACTTCATAAATGTATGATGTATGTGTACAGTAGTAAATGCTCCTATTTATATGTTTATGAATTAATTTATGTTAAATTTGTAGTAATGTATTTCTTCTTAGAGATTCAATAAAACTATACATATTATCTGTAATTGCATGACACATATAGGGTTAAATAATAAGTAAATTAAACATATGGTGTTTCAATATTAGATGCTTGCATAGTTATAGGAGAGTTATCCGATGTGACTTAAATGTGGTAATTAATTAAGTGTCAATTTAGGATGTCTGAACGAAGTTGGCATATGACACGTGATTTGACAACAACGCAATATAGAAATGGGGTTAGAGAGTTTTTAGAAGCTGCTGTAAACCATAAGCGGGCAGATGGACTGATTAGATGCCCTTGTAGAGATTGCCTTAATGGTTCATGGCAATCTATTCAGATTATTGAGTATCACCTCCTCAGGAGGGGAATGGCTTGGACCTACTCCCCTTGGATTTATCATGGTGAGGATGTAGATGAATACGAGGTACATGATAATGTTGTTATGGATGAAGGGAGCAATCCACTTGAAGACACGCACTTTGAAGATGAGGCAGATCAAAAACTTTTGGAAGATATTGCTGTTAATATAAGTGATGGCGATGGCGATGATATTGACAGCGAAGATGAAAGTAGTGGGTTTAATGGAGATGGGTGGACTGGAATGTTTGAAAAAGCAAAGAGTCCAGTGTATCCGGGATGTACAAAGTTTTCATTATTATCAGCAGTAGTGCAAATGATAAATCTAAAGATTGATGGTAAGCAGTCTGTGAAGTCATTTAACAATTGGCTTGACTTAATAAAAAGTTTGTTACCTGCCGACAATTTGTTACCTACATCATATTACGAAGCACGGAAGTTTTTGAAGCAGTTAGGCATGGATGCAAACATGATTCATGCTTGTAAAAATGATTGTGTTTTGTTTCGAAAAGAATTCAAAAATCTTGATACATGCCCAGTGTGTGGGGAAGGAAGATGGAAGCTTCATACAAGAAAACAAAAAACAGTACCGGTTAAGGTGTTGCGACATTTCCCATTAGTTCCAAGATTACAAAGGCTATTTATGTGCCGGAAGACGGCTCCAGAGATGAGATGGCACAAGGAAAAGTATATATCGTAGATGGTGTGTTGAGGCATCCGGTGGATTCCGAACAGTGGAAGGGATTGGATAACAAATATCCTTTGTTCGCATCGGACCCCCGAAGTGTACGATTAGGACTTGCCACTGATGGGTTTAATCCATATGCAAACATGAGCACGACATACAGTGTGTGGCCAGTTATTATGTTTGTATACAATGTTCCACCATGGAGATGTATGAAGGAGCCATATATGATGATGTCTCTCTTAATACCGGGGCCGAAATCACCAGGTAAAGATATTGATGTGTACTTACAACCATTGATAGATGAGCTACAAGAACTTTGGACAAGTGGGGTCAAAACACTAGATGTGGTCGAAGGACCGGTATTTCTGCATATTAATGGACTATTAACGATTTCCCGGCATACGGTGACATTTCAGGCTGGACGACGAAAGGTTATAAAGCATGTCCAATATGTAACATTGACTGCACAAGTGGCCATTCAAATAGTAAGTTCCACTATATGGGCCATAGACGGTTCTTGCCTTTGAGACATAGGTGGCGCCATGACAGGGTCAGTTTTGACGGCACCACGGAAACACGCGCACGACCAAGGGATTTCTCTGGTTCATACATCATCGATCAATTGAGTCGATACGAGCATGTCATTTTAGGGAAATTGCAAGAGCGCCTATGCCGTCGGAGGAATGAAGACGGGACAAATTGGTGTAAGAAGAGTTTGCTATTCCGATTGCCATATTGGAGTGAATTGCACATACGACATAATCTTGACGTGATGCATATCGAAAAGAATATATGCGATAACCTAGTGGGAACTATTTTTGGTCTTAAGGGCAAGTCAAAAGACACAGAGAAGGCGAGACTCACACTCCAAGAAATGGGTATTCGTTCCGAGCTACACCTGCAGCAACGTGGTGGACGCATTTTCAAACCACCAGCTGCATATACACTATCGACTAGGCAAATGAGAGAGTAGGTATGTAATTCAATAGGGATGTGAAGATGCCTAATGGATATGCTTCAAATATATCATCTTGCTTAGGCGCTGATGAAGTTAGTTTGAGAGGTCTTAAGAGTCACGATTGTCATGTCTTGCTGCAACGTATTCTCCCGGTTGTCATTCGTGGGGTCTTGGATAATCGCATTTACGATGTTGTATGTGATGTATGTCGTTTTTTCAGGGAATTGACTGCTAAAGAACTCCGTGTAAATCTATTGGAGTCTTTGGAAAAAACAATAATCCTAACTCTTTGCAAGTTAGAGATGATATTTCCTCCTGCTTTTTTGATATTATGATACATTTAGCCGTCCACCTTCCACATGAAGCACGCATATGTGGTCCGGTCCAGTACCGGTGGATGTATCCTGTTGAGAGGTACATGGGAGTTCTAAAAGCAGATTTGCGGAATAGGGCAAGACCGGAAGGTTCAATTACGAGTCGTATGTTGTGCGGGAGAGCACTCAATTTTGCTCACTATATTTTGATAACATGGACTCAAGAATAAATAGACCCCACCGACAGTGGGACGAACCGCTGGATGAATGTCCATCATCATCGTTTCGAGTATTCACACAGCCCATACGTTCAATAGGTGCATGCACTATAACAGGCTCGGATGTAGAACTCAACAGGATGCATTGGACAGTGTTGAATAATTGCGAGGAAGTGCAACCCTTTATAAGGTATATCATGTCTTTTCATTCATTTATGACCTGATAACAAGATATGTTCACCAAGATTGAAGATCCACTTCTAATGAAATATCTTACAGGGAGTTCGAGAACGAACTAACTGCACGTGGAGCATGCAATGTGGGAGGAATAGTATGTAAACATTTTGCCGAGTGGTTTAGAAATAAGGTTAAAACTTGTTGAAGCCTTCAATTCCATTAATTCATCAATATCTTGACATGTAACTTTAATTGTTGACTTGGTATGTAGATTATGGAGCAAACGGCTGTCCATGGACATCAGATGGCAGAAGATCTTGAAGCGTTATCGATATAGCTTCAATGCTTGTATTGTGAATGGTATCCGATACAACATAGAAGCCGAGGAGGTTGGCTTAAGATCACAGAATAGCGGTGTATATGTCATCGGTGCAGATGGAGGGCAACAACTTACATTTTACGGCATTCTCACCGAAGTTATACAACTAAATTATGTGGGGTCGAAGAAAGTGTTTTTATTCAAATGCAGGTGGTTTGATACGGAGAAGGATAAACCGGAAATTATCGACGGAGACCTCATCTCCATCAACACCGCAAGGTCATGGTACGATAACGACCCGTACATCCTTGCCGACCAAGCACAACAAGTATTTTACCTAAAGGACCCAAGCAAGCGATACGGCAATTGGAAGATTGTCCAGAAAGTTGTACACCGTCATATGTTCACACGTGCTCTCTTCCAAACTGAGAGTATAGAAGATGTTGAATCGTTCGAGCCACCTCCAATAGAGGAGGCAATGCAACAGACAGTGCAAAGGCCATGGACAATTCCAATCAATCGCATATTTGTTGATCTAGGAAACCTTACACGCTTACCCGACCCGAGTGTGGGATGCAGTAGCATAGGCGATTACGATTTGGACGAATAGATTGTACGGATACGTTTATTTATTTATTATCTATCACATGTACTTTGTTTGCGTAATGATCTCCACGAAATGTTTAAGTAACCGGTGTTATTTTTTGAACTTGCAGGATGAGTAGCTCCGATTTCATGGATCAGCTTTTGGACGACTCTGAGGCACATCCGGAGCAGTACACTGGTGGGATTTAAAGCTTCATTTGTAAATGTTTTATCTGTCATAGCAATATTATATCATTTTGGACTCATGCGTTTCATTTTCTTATTTTGTTATACAGGAGGATCGTTTACTGCCTTACTTACTGATCGGCAGGTCCGACATCCCGATGACCAGTCGGGTCAGGCGGCTGAGCCACAGCCGGGATGGGTAAATGAGCTGGGGATCGGGGAAGAGGTGTTGTACGACCTCCCGGATGATATGCCTGCTCAGGTTGACCCAGATGACCCACAGGCCGCAGCAGTGGAGCAGGAGGAGGCCGCTGTGGCGGCTCAGCATGAGGAGGCAAACATCACGGTGACAGATAGGCGCCGGGGTATGTATAGAGGTTACCGGGCGGAGGAGGAGTATAGGAGGACAGGCCGTAGACCGACTATCACTATGCCTGATGGGTTTATGGGTCTCATATGCTCATCTCCGGGGATGGTTAGGTTGGAGTTCTTACTCCATCACAGAGCTTCGACGAAGTTGTTTGTCCCTGGAGGTCGAGGAAAGGCATGGTCAGCATTTCCCGAGGCTATCGACATGGCATCATCCGCCGTGTAATGGTAAGTTAATTTTAAATGTAAACATATACGAAAAACCAATTTTTGGCTCCTGATACCTTCCTTTAACACTAAATTTTTTTGGTTCAAATTTGCAGAACAAGTTCGAACTACCCGAAAATTGGCGGACAATTCATAAATGGTGGGTGGCACTGGACTTTCTTGCAAGCAAGTCATATAGTCAGCTTCGATACAGGCTTAAACGTTATGTCATAGCCAAGGTGGAGGCGATGCAGCTGCTAGTAAGCCACCACCGGGTTTCGAGCACAGGTTAGATGAATGGAGGGCATTCGTCCACTTCCTTGAGACAGATCAAGATTATAAGGTACGCTTCTCCATGTGGTAAATTACATATGCATAAGATATAGTTCACTTGTTCACTTCTTCTCGAAACGTGTAGTTGCGATCCACGGTGAATGCGGAGAACAGGAAGAAGCAACTGTCAGTTCATACAGGTGGTACAAAGTCCATGCTCCAGCATGCACTCACAAATGTAGGTATTCCAATTACAATGAATGTGGGTTTATATGCTATGTTCTTGTACTGACTTTTTTTAATAATGTATTACAGGATCTCACGCCGATACAAAACTACCGACATACCCACCTAAGGAGACAGAAAGGGCAGTTAACAGATCGATGGGAGTCGGAGGTCTCCATGCAGAATTATGTTAGTATTTTCGATTCTTATATTTTTTTTATAGTACTTCATATCCATCTGTTTGTATGATTATATTCACCTTGTGCTCATGTTGTTTCAACTAGGAACGAATGGTGGAAAAAAGAAAGCATGAGGATGATATTGCTGCTGCGTCAGGTCAGCGACCTAAGGAGGATAAGGTCATTATGGAGGAGGTTTTGGGCCACCGATCTGCCTACCGACGTGGCTTCGGTTACGGCATGCCGATAGATCAACATAGGGTTGATTACTATGAGCAGCCACGTGAGGAGAATTTGGTCCACTCTGAGTATGATAGGACCAGCCAGGAGGCCAAGATTGAGAAGATGCAAGAGAAGATTGATTTGCTGATGAACTACGTCCGTCCCCCTACTACATCTTCCTCCGGGCAGTACCCTCCATACCATCACGCAGCACCACAGATGGGGACTTCCACTTATGGCCCTGATCCTAGTCAGCCTGGCTTTACGCCATTCACACCAGTCCCACCTCCTCCGTATCCTTACCATGGGTTTTATGGGATGCCGAGCCATCCATCCATGTTCACGCATCCTCCACACGATCCACACATGAGTCACCAGGCAGCTCCGCACAGCAGAGAGGACCACATCCTCAGGGGTTCATCCCATGGGCAGGGGGTCCCGGTTTTGCGCAGTTTGCGTCACAGCCGTCCGCGTTTGGATCGTACGCTTTTCCTGGGGCTCCTTCGTCTTCACATCCTCCTGCCTCTCAGCAGCCTCCACATACTCCGACTCAGCCGTCAGCTGTTCAGTCGACACCGGCTTCGACTCCCCCCCATACAGTATCACAGAGGACATCCGTGAGAGGATCTGGTCGTGCTCGACTCCGACAGGAGCAGCGACAGTAGCTGCTACCGTGTTTTTTATTTCCTCATCGTTTTTTATTATTCTGGACATGATGTTCACGTTTTATTGCATTACTTGTTTCGCACCTTGTATGTCATGCTATTGATTATGATTACCGTCATATTTTGTCCCTTATTACTGTAATTTCTTACGACGGGTACCACGCACATCTAATTTATTTATAAAAGCATTCAACCAACCCGCAGTATATTTCTATTCACCATGATCGAACATATATAAAATAAATTGGAAAGGACAAATTTATTATTTAATGTGTTAAACACGGAACAAAATTTTCAAAAAAATTGCAGGAAAATAAACACAAATTACTAAATAGGGCAATGGTAATAATAAAAGCCTTTTCTTTGAAATGTTCTACATAGATTCCAATTTCAATAAAGCACATTTTATGTAGAGGATGATTTCATCTATTTGGTTACGTAACTACACATTAGAATCTAACGTTTCCAGATTGGAAAAATGAAGGAATGGTTAACTATAAGCATTTGAAACAATATATTGCTCATGTAATTGAAAGATCATCCTAATTCATTCATCTAAGTTAATTACTTTTAGCTAATTCAAGCTCACTTAGTCAAGTTGAACTTAGATTCATTACAAATTCATTATACATGTAGGATTTATGTTAACTTGAACTCACCTTAACTTAAACTAAGTCAACGATGGTTAACTTAACCTTAATCATTTAATTGAAAATATAAGTCAAAGATGGTTAAACTAACTCAATCTAATTCATTTTAACTCATTGAAGTCTATTTAATCAAGTTGAACCTCGGTTTGTTAACTAAATTCATTTTTTAATTAACTTTTACATTTAATCTAATCATTTGTTAAATCTATAAATGTACTGAACTCATGTTTAATTATATGAACCAGTCAACATAACACATCAAACATCACTTATCCATCTCATTGTAGCTAAAAAATATCCACTTTGTAAGCAAAAAACACATAAAACAAACAAAAACAAGTTGTTAACTTTGCATGGAAAATATCAGTTGAAAAGAAATGAAAATTAAGCACTGATAATTTTAGCATTTGCAAAAGCTCAATACATGAAAGTTGTATATCTCTTTCTTATCTTTCCAACGCAACTTGAATCGCCTCAATCAGAGATCGGATTAAAAAATTATGGCCAAAATACGAAGAGGCTGAGAAACTGGGATTTATTTTGGAATTGAAGATCTTAAAATACGATAGGTTATAAATTAACATCTTAAATAAGGACTTAATTTAGGAATTTAATTTGGATACAACATATTTAATGTGAGTTCGGGTTTAAGAACTAATATTTTTATTCAAACAAATGAACTCAAATTTTAGTAAGATTTAGGAATTAATGTTTAGGTTAAAAATCAAGAGTTAATGAATCCTCTAAACTATTTTAGAGGATTTTTAGAGGTTATATGAATTTCAAATCTCAAAACCAACTTACTTATTAGCTAATCAAATTAAGCCAACTTGTCCAATTATATCCTATAATTCATTTTATTCATTTAATCTATCTAAACTCAATTTATAATCTAGGTGAACATTTGGGGTATTTCAGTAACAACACCAACGTAGATAATTTCCTCAGCAAACTAGCTTACTAAAATCTACTTTTATCAAGATCTTATTTACATATTAAATATCAACTAATCTATAAGACTATAAATCACATATTTTAATTGTAAAAATTTATGTTCGTACGAACAATTTCATAACGAATACGATAAATATATAATTATCACAATCCATATGAAATAATTGACGGTATTGTAATTAATATATGTTAATTTTATATTTTCGTACAAAGTCCAAATCTTCTTTTATATGTTTAATATTATTAAAAATATTCTCAATATACAAAATGTCGAACAAATAAATATTTTTATAAAAATAAATATCCAACTGAATAAGATTAATTTTAATCTCATGTACTAGTAAATCAATTGATTAACAATTAAATATTTTCATAATTATTATTAAATCTATGAAAATATTTCTTTATAATTATAACTCTCCAGTCTTATCTACTAGTAAATAAATTGATTAGTATATATTTTATAAAAAAATTAATATATATAAATATTTTTGTAATTAATTTTAATGAATAAAAGTACATTATCTAATTGAATAAGATTTACCTTTAATCTTATCTACTAATAAATATATATATTTTTATTATTAAATATTTAATCTATATAAATAATTATGGTATTTAATTTTTAATAAATAAAAGTACACCACCCTATTGAATAAGATTAAATATGAAATATTTAATCTATATAAATATTTAATGTATGTACATATTATTTATAATTAACTTTTAATAAATAAAAGTACATTATCCAATTGAATAACAATGACTTTAATTCTTATTTACTATAAGTAAATTCACTAATAAATATATATTTTTTTATAATAAATATTTAATATATATAAATATTTGTTTATTTAAATTTTTATAAATATAAGTACATTACTCAATTGAATAATATTTACTTTTAATCTTATATATTAGTAAATAAATTGATTAATAAATATGTAATTTCAATATATTAAATATTTAATTTATATAAATATTTTTATGATTCATTTTTAATCAAAATAAGCACATGACACAATTGAATAAGATTAATTTTTAATCTTATTTACTAGTAAATAAATTGATTAATAAAATTATAATTTGATTAATTAATATTTAATCTATATATAATTTTTTTATAATTAACTTTTTAATAAATAAAAGTACATCACTCAATTAAATAAGATTAATTTTCAATCTTATTTAATAATAAATAAGTTGATAAATAAATAAATATTTTTAATAATTAATCTTTAAAAAATTATACAAAATTTTTCGCTTAAAATTTTTAGCGGGACAACGCGGGAGAAAAAGAGTGGGCGCGGGAGGTTGGAATTTTTTATTATGAGGCGAAATTCCCCTCATTTTATCATATGAGGCGAGTTTCGCCTCACTGTCCAACTCATGAGGCGAAATTCCCCTCAGATTTCAACATATGAGGCGAATTTCGCCTCATCAGCCCTGTCACTCCCTATAAATACCTCCCCTTCTCTCCTCTGCTCGCTCAAATTTCTCTCCCTCTCTCTCTCTCGTCGCTGCTCGATCAACATCGGTAATTCATCCTCCATTTTTATTTCATTTACTTAATTTTTATATTTAATTTTTATTTATAATTATTTATTTGGATTTATTTTTGCAGGATTTTACCATTTCTCATTACAAGTTCAACAATATTAAAATCAAATATAATATAAGGTATAATATTTTCATTTATATTTACAAAGTTTTTGCAATTTTTCCAAATTTTAGATATATTCTATCTTTTTATTTTATAACATTTATATCAATATAAATATATTTATAATATCATAATACTTTTATTATTTCAAATGTTTAGAATAACAAACTTACATACAATATTTTAAGTAAAATATAAATATATTTGTAATATTAATTATACTTTTTTTTAAATTATTGCAATACGTGTTGTATTTATTATTTATAAATTCTGAAAAAATATATTAATTAATAAATTTTAAGTGAAATATTAATAGTAATAAATTTGTAATATTAATTATATAATTTTTATAATATGTGTTGCATTTTTTTAAAATTCTGAAATAATATATTAATAATTAAATTTTAATTAAAATATTAATAATTTAAATTCGGAAATAATATATTAATAATTATAAAATTTTACTAAATTATTCGGCTGCTGTGGGAAGTATATTTGGTAGATGAGGCGAAACTCGCCTCCCCTTTCTATATGAGGCGAATTTCGCCTCATGCCACGTCGGCTAGTGAGGCGAGCACGTCGGCTAGTGAGGTGAGTCTCGCCTCACTAGCCGACGTGGCTCTCAGATTTCTATGAGGCGAATTTCGCCTCATTAGTATTATATGAGGTGAAATTCGCCTCATGCCACGTCGGCTAGTGAGGCAAGTTTCGCCTCATTAGCCAACGTGGCACTCCCATCCTAGGATGAGGCGAAATTCGCCTCACATTTTAAAACGTGAGGCGATATTCTCCTCCTTTTCCCTAAGATGGCCGACCTACACAGGCGATTTTTTGAGGCGAATTTTTCGCCTCAATAGCACTAGTGAGGCGAAATTCTAAGCTACTGAGGCGAAAAATTTCGCCTCTTAATGTCATTTTTTTACTAGTGCTTCATGATGTGACGGTTTCTTATCTTTTTTTTTTTCAACTTCCTATTCTTTCTTCTAAGTTTCTTTCCTATTCCTCCTGCGCTTGCTTCCAAAAACATAATTTTAGAGCCATTAACATCATTTACCTTGTTATCGGAAAAAAAAAAAAAATCATTTACCTTAGGATAAATTTTCACGTTTGGACCCTTAGCCTGTAGAACGACGTGCAGTTATAGAAGCATGAAAGAGAAATCGACTGTTTAAAATTAATATAGTATCAAACTAAGAAGTCATCTATTCAAATTCCTTTGCTATAATTTCACCTCCATTCAATTATCATTACATGATAGACATCAACCAACATTAACATGCAATGAGGAATAAGCTCGAACTATAGATTGGATGTAAAAGTAACAAAACCATAATAGTGGTGAAGAAAACTTACAAAACACAAAGGTAAAAGAAAATGACAATACTGTGATATGACTAAGATAGTGATCAACTAGGGAAATGTGTAGAAAAGTAAATGATAAATATAGTGTGGAAGAGAGAAGCTTGTGAAGAAAAGTGAGTAGTTCACTATTATGGATAGGAAAAAAAAATAAAAAGCTATTTACTCTGCCAAAAATGGAAATACTAGCCCAATTAAAAAAAAAAAAAACCTTTAGATTATAAATGTGGAGAGGAATATTCGTTTCTAGCTTAAATAGAGTAGAAGATATATAATACATTTATAGTAATTATCACATATTTTCCTATTGGTAATTCTAATATTTAATTAAGATAAATTCAAGTTTTTTATGTGATTATGCATTCATTCTTGTTGAATAAGCTTGTATGGTATAAACAGAACAATTGAAAGAGACAACTATTTCAAGATTTTCCATCGATAACTATCATAAACTTATGATAATTTACTCTTTTTTTCTCCTATTATCTTGATGTATTAGAGATTAACTATTGTTTATCCATCAATTTGAAAAAAACAAATAACAAATACAATTTAGACATTAATAATTTCTTGTCTAGGACGCATTTGAAATTAATCACTTATTTGAGATCAAAATAAAAATAATTACTGAATTCTAGTATCGAAATTCTATATACAAAACAAGATACGATCCATATGTATATCGCGTGTTATAGAAACAATATCTACGACTCATATATCGCATCTCTAAATCGCGATATGCATACAAAAATATTGCACTTTTAAAAAGTGATATAGGTATTGCTTTTAATATTCTCAATAGCAATCGTACTAAAATATCATATCATGAGTCACAATTGCGATGTACTTATAACTTTCCTTATCATGTTTTTATAAACACGATTTAGCAACTATATATTAATAAATTTGTACATTAGGACTTATTTTGTAGAAGAACCTAGACATATGTTAGATCCATTTAGAGAAAATTAATTACCTAAATACCACCATTGCTTTGCATGTCCAAGATGGGATATTATTATTATTTTTTTTTTTTGCATCGCATGTCCAATAGGCAATACACTTGTATATCGCCTATGCAAGATGTGATATATAATTTGGTTAAATTGTTGTATCATATCTTGAATATGCCTTACACATGTAAAATTGTGTATCTCATATCTAAGATACGATATAACAATTATATTTAGGTAATTATTTTTATTTATTATATATGTGTATTTCTTTTTCAAGGATGGTAGACACATGCTTTACCCTAATATATTATCCATATTTTATCTTCATTAAAAAAATGCATTAACAAATTATTAATTAAAATTGGGATATTAAATGACTGAAGTGTAAGCATACACATCAAATAAAATAAACAATAAACTATTTTAGCAAGATTTGATGTGAACTTCCTCCCCAATAGATTTGATATTTATTTTATATTATCAATTAAAGACACTCACTTTAGAAAAGGAAACTACTAACTGAAACTCATAAATCCCAAGCCAATTACAGTTAGAATACTGCGATATTACAACATAAACAACACACTCTCTCTCTCTAGAATCACATTAAAAATCACATCCCCTTTTCTCTCTACATTTTAAGAAGAGTCAAAATCTCTTATGTTTATTTGTTCCCATTTTAATTATTTTATTTTATATATTATTAATTTCATTGACCTTATATGGTCATAATTATGATCTAAACTACACCCTAAAAAGTCATAAATTTTTTCATACCTATCTCATAATCCTATAGGTTTAGACCTTAAAAAATTTTTAGTAGGTCGGGTACTCTTTAAAGACCCAGCTGGTCGCATCCCTACTATTGTTTCGAAATTTTTCCATAGATAAGCACCATAACTAGGGGTAATCACAGATCAATTTGGTTTGGTTTTTCTTTTCATCCCAAACCAAACCCTTAAGTAACGGTTTGGTTCGAATTAAAAATTTTCTAAACCATTAAATAATGGTTTGATTCGATTTGGATTACAAATTAAATCAAAATTCTAACTGAAAATTTTCTTTTTTCTAGTTTTTTTACATTTGTGTAGATACTTAAATATTTATATCACTTCACAAAGTTTATATTATAAACCACGATAAAATACTTTATGAATTTGTCATATTTTTTTTTCTATAGTTCTCTCTAAAATCAGTTATTTACCAATAAAATGTATTCACTAATCAATACATAGTAAGTCATAATTTACAATTTTTAATAGAACTATCAAATCAATCATCTACCAATAAATTTAGCAAAAAAAAAAAAATCATCTATCAACAAAATTCATCAATGAATAAAATGATCTGGTGACAAAATACATTAAACAATTAATACATAATAAAAGTTTATAACTAAATAAATAAATTTCACACTTTATAAAGTTAAAAAACTATTAAAAAATAGTTCATAAAAAAAGCATATATTATGAGCCTAAAAAACAAATTTAAAAATGATCAAGTTGATTTTAATCGATATTCACCAAATAATAAATATCATATGAATATATGACCTCTAACCAATCATCATAAAAAAAATATAATTATAATTTACAAGTAAAATATAATAAATTATAATTATATTTTTCTAAACGATTTAGTTCGGTTTTACAAATCGATTTGGTTTATCTTCCAAACCAAACCATAAATTTATGGATTGGTTTGGATTGAAAAATTTTAAACTAAATTGTTAAAAAAAAACCCATATTTTCGGCATGATTTTGTTGGGTTATGGATCGGTTCGGTTGGTTTTTTTGCCACCCCTGAGCATAATCCTATGACAATTCACTTTATTTTTCTTCTATTATCTTCATATATGTGTTGATGTCATGGTATTCTTAATATACTATCCATATTTTATTTTATTTTTTTTAAGCAAGCATTTTGCAAATGCAAGGCCTCAGAGAACCTAGAGTGGAGATAAACAATATATAGATATATATATATATATATTATATATCAACATTCAAAGCTGGATGGATAAATTATTAACTAAAATAGGCATACTAAATAAATAAAGTGTAACCGTAGACATCAAATAAAATAAATAATAATCCATTTTAACAAAATTTGATATATCTCCCCAACAGATTTGATATTCGTCTTGTATTATCAATTAAGAATACTCACTTAAGAAAAGGAAACTGCTAATTTTTTTTGGCCAAATATGGAAATTAATAATTAAAACTCAAGAATCCCAACTATTCTTTTAGATCTTAATGTGCCGCCAACGGTCAAGCCAATGCAAGTAAGGACATAGGATGCTGCCGTATTATTACAACATAAACAACACACACTCTCTCTCTCAAAAGAATCACTAGATCTTAATAGTAATATATGATATGAAAAGAAATGTCACATAATTATATTAAGATTATGGATAAGAAAAAATAATTAAGGAAGTTGACCTTTATTTTTGGCTAAATAATATCTAATACTTTCAAATTATTCATAATATATATATATATATATACACACTAGCATACAATGCACCCACGTTGCGTGTGTAAAAAAGAAGAAATAATAAAGAAAATGTGAGAACAGTAATAAAAAAATGTAGAAAATGGAAAGATTTTTAATCCAAAGAGAAAGAGAGAAGAGAGAGAAAGAGAAAGAGTGAGGATAAAATAGAGTAACCGTCAAAGATTGGCTAATATTTTTTGACACAAATTATTAGTTTTCCTTTAATATTAATAGATACGTACTAGGAGAAAAGATTTAGTAGATGTTACACGTGGCGTGTAACTCTTAATGAAATTCTAACACGGGTATATGTTGTTGAAAAATCCGAAAAATGAGAAGGAAAATACTTGAGGCGTGCTAGGCACTGTCCTTAAGGATATTTCGCCAATATTATTGAAGAATGGCGTATCCCCCAGGATTCAACAAGTCCTCTAGAAAATCTAGGACACAGGAATAGCAGGGAAGAAGTAATAACCCAGCGAGGAACAAGGCAGGAAAGGAAAAGTAAAGTATAAAATATTAAAACAGATAAATATATATAAAAATTTATTTAACGGGTACGTTGAAGAATGTCTTTTCAAAATCAAAAGATACAACGGTTCGAAAAACACAACGATTGGTTTGACAGTACCCGAAAAAACACAACGATTGGTAATTAAAATTTGAAACGCTCAAAAGACCCATATCCGGATAAGATTTAATTAATTATTATTATTAATTTTATTTAAAAATAATAATATACACGAAAATAAAATATTCCTTTGAACCGGGCAAAGACATATAACTACACGCGGGGGGGGGGGGCAAATCGATGAATTTACACTAGCTTGGTCTAGCCTTTGTGCGCGCGAGCCCATGCCTTTCCACCAACTCTTTACAAGCCCACTAAGAGAATGAGGTTTATAAACAAGGACAATGAGTAAAATCTAAGGAATGTGGGACTTGTTCCTTTTGAAATATATATAATACACAACAATCCCCCACATATTTCAAAAGGATAAAAGACAACGAGATAAAAAGAAATGCTGGGTTTTCTCAAATGAGTATCATGCCTCGAATCTGGTGTCCTTAAGACTATGAACCAGACCTAGAAAAATGAGATATAACTTACAAAATAAATGGTGAAGCTTAAGGCTTCTATGAACCAAGAATTTTATAGTAAGCCAAAATTCTCATTAATCACATCATACTCCACATTTTTTCTGCTATTCATCGCGGTTTTGCGCTAATAGGCCATGCGCGTGCCTGGTAATTCATGAGTGCTTTAGAGATTTTGCCACAATCTCATAGAAGCGGCCTCACTTCACACTCATATAGGTCATTCCATCAAGCGTATACTGCAGAATACACTACCTTTAAAAGGATATGGTATTTGATTAAGAGCTTTACTCAACCTCCCATTCTTTGCAGTTTAGCACTATGCACATCATAGGAGGGACATCATTTATTAGTGTTACACAGATCAAGCAACGACTTGTTATTACCCATATGAACCTATTTCATGGGATCTCCAATCACATAGGTTGGGTTACCATCATTGTTGATAATTCAACATGGCTTTAGTCCCATACCCCTCGATGTTTCATTTATTAATTTTCTCCCCAAAGGTTTAGTCAGAGGATCGGCCAAGTTCACTTCTGACTTCACATAATCTATTGATATAATTCCATCTTTCAGCAGCTGCTTCACTACTTCATGTCTCAAACGAATATGTCTATTCTTTCCATTGAAGGTCTTATTCTTGGCAATAGATATTGCCGCTTGACAATCACAGTGCATAGACACAGATGGTGTAGGTTTTAAACCTAATGGAATATTTGCTAAGAAGTTTCTTAACCACTCAGCCTCATTACCAGCCAATTCCAGAGCAATAAACTCTGACTCCATAGTAGACTTAGCTATGATAGTCTGTTTGGCTGATTTCCATGAAATTGCTCCACCTCCAAGGGTGAATATATAACCACTAGTGGATTTTGTCTCATCTGAATCAGATATCCAGTTGGCATCACTGTATCCTTCTAATACAGCGGGAAATCCACTATATAGAATACCATAGTTCATAGTACCTCTGAGATATTTCATCAATCTGACCAATGCAGTCCAATGATCATAACCGGGATTATGTGTATACCTACTCAATCTACACACAGCATATGCTATGTCAGGTCTTGAGAAATTCATTAAATGCATCAGACTTCCAATTATTTGTGCATACTCAGATTGAGCAACAATATCACCTCTATTTTTCTTTAATTGAGTATTAGCATCGTAAGGGGTACTCACAGGATTGACATCAAAGTGTCCAAACTTCTTAAGAAGTTTCTCAACATAATGTTCTTGTGATAACATAATACTATCATTCTTCCTTATGATTTTAACACCCAAAATAACACTTGCTTCACCCATATCTTTCATATCAAATTTGGAAGCAAGAAAAGATTTAGTTTTAAGCACTATATCAAGACTGGTACCGAATATAAGCATATCATCTACATATAGGCATATGATAACACAATCATTATTAATAAGTTTTATGTAAACACATTTATCAACTTCAACAGTAGAGAATCCATCATTTAATAAAACTTGATCAAATTTTTCATGCCATTGTTTAGGAGCTTGTTTTAAACCATACAATGATTTAAGAAGTTTACAAACTTTATTTTCTTGTCCTGGAACAACACAACCTTCAGGTTGTACCATATAAATTTCTTCCTCTAAATCGCCATTTAGAAAGGCTGTTTTTACATCCATTTGATGAATAACAAGTTTATATATTGAAGCCAAGGCAATCAAAACTCGAATAGAAGAAATTCTAGTTACAGGAGCAAAAGTGTCAAAATAATCAATATTTTGCTTTTGAGTAAATCCTTTAGCAACTAATCTAGCTTTAAACTTATCAACTGAACCATCAGGATTTAATTTCCTTTTAAAGATCCATTTACAACCAATAGGTTTAGCTCCAGGAGGTAAATCTACCAATTCCCATGTTTTATTTTGTAAAATAGAATCAATTTCAACTTTAATAGCTTCTTTCCAAAAAGGTGCATCACACGAGGAAATTGCATCCGAGAAGGTTAATGGATCATTTTCAACAAGATAAGTATAAAAATCATTTCCAAAAGAATTTTCTTTTCTTTGTCTCTTACTTCTTCTTAAATCATCATTTTCAAAAATATTTCTAGAGACATTTTCAGAAGATGATGTATTAGGAATAATTTTTGATTTTAAAGGAAACACATGTTCAAAAAACTCTGCATTTTTTGTCTCAACAATTGTATTGCAATCTAACACATCACTTTTTAATACAAGAAATCTATATGCTATACTATGTTCAGCATAACCAATAAACATACAATCTGAAGTTTTAGAACCTAATTTTCTTTTCTTAGGATCAGGAAGCATAACTTTAGCAAGACACCCCCACACTTTCAAATATTTCAAATTAGGAGAATAACCTTTCCAAAGTTCATAAGGTGTTTTCCCTGTTTTCTTATAAGGTATCCTATTTTGTAAGTGACATGCAGTTAATATAGCTTCACCCCAAAGATTTTCAGGCATTAGAACTTACAAGCATACAATTCATCATTTCTTTTAATGTCCTATTTTTCCTTTCGGCTACTCCATTAGATTCTGGAGAATAAGGTGGAGTTATTTCATGAATTATTCCTTCTTTTTCACAATATTCATTTAGTAAAATATACTCACCACCTCTGTCTGATCTAATTCTTTTAATTTTCTTGTTTAATTGATTCTCTACTTCTGCTTTGTATATTAAAAACATGTCAAATGCCTCATCTTTATTTCTAAGCAAGTAGACTTTAGTATATCTAGAAAAATCATCTATAAAAGTTACATAATATCTTTTACCTCCTCTAGTCATAGTTTGCTTTAAATCACCTAGATCAGTGTGAATTAAACTTAGTAATTCAGATTCTCTAAAGACAGATGCACATGTTTTCTTAGCTTGTTTAGATTCAGCACAAATTTCACATTTACTCATACTTAAAGAATTAATATTAGAAATTAATCCAACGGATTGCATTTTCTTGATATAAGGTAAACTAACATGTCCTAATCTACCATGCCATAAATCACAAGAATCAATCAAGTAAGCAGAAGAAGAAACATTTTTATTCATAACTTCAGAAACATTGAGTACAAATAAACCATGACTACAATAGCCCTTGCCAACTAAAACATTATTTTTTGTCATTACAACTTTGTCAGACTCAAATGACACTTTCACTCCCACTTTTCCCAACAATGCCACTGAAATCAGATTGGTTCTAATGTCGGGAACATGCAACACCTCGTTCAGAGCCAAAGTTTTTCCAGATGTGAGTTTGAGAAGAACCTTTCCTTTCCCAAGAACTTGGGTAGTTCGAGAATCACCAAGATGCACAGATCTTCTCCTTCATCAACTTTTGTATAGGTCACGAATGCATCCTTATTTGCACAAATGTGCCTAGTAGCACCAGAATCTATGACCCATTCTTTCACACTGGTTACTATGTTCACAGAAATGACTGCAGCGATAATATCATCTGCTTGAATCAATTTGCCTTTGGTTTAGCAGGATTGTCATTTCTTCCCATCCTCTTTCTGCACTGAGGTGCATGATGGCCAGGTTTACCACATACGAAGCAATTGCCTCGCTTCTTAAAAGTGGGATTACTAGCTCTGGGCTTGTAATCATGTTTCTTTTCATACCTTTTATATGGCTTGTGCGGTTTGTAATCCACTAAATTCGCCTTACTTGCAATCTCCTTTCCTTTGGCGGCCATGAATTCCTTTTGTTGGTGTTCTCGATGATGATGTGGGTGATGAGATCAGCAAGCGAAAGTTGCTTGTGCTTTGTTTAAGTTGTTGTTTGTAATCACTCCATGATTGAGGCAGTTTCTCGATCAGCAAACCAGCAACGAACTCCTCCTGCAAATTAATGCCTTCTGATTTGAGGTCTTCTTTTTATCAACTTGTGGTACTCATTGATCTGCATTTTGATATCTTTGTCCTCTACCATCTCCCACCTATAATACTTTCCAATAACAAACTTCTGTTTTCCTGCATCTTCAGCCGTGTACTTGGCAACCATAGATTCCCAAATATCTTTTGCATCCTTGTAAGAACAGTAGACATTGAACAACTCATTAGATAAGGTACTAATAATAGTGTGGCGGCATACCTTGTTCGCATGACCCAAGTTCCATTTGTTTGGACGTGGTATCAACTGGTTTAGTATCTGTAAGGCATACGCAACACCGTGCATATCCAAAACAGAGAATATACGTTCTTGCCATCTTTTAAAGTTATCTCCATCGAAAATTTCGATCTTTGAAATATCTGGAAATGGCTTGGCAAATGGAACAGTGGGCAACACAGGGACAAGGCCAATTTGAAGCAGTTTCATGAACAGATGCAGTAGCGACGGCAGCAGGCGGAGGGGTAGGATCAGAGGCCATAAGGAAATATCCTTAAGATTGTTGGAAAAATCCAAAAAAATGAGAAGGAAAATACTTGAGGCGTGCTAGGCACTGTCCTTAAGGATATTTCGCCAATATTATTGAAGAATGGCGTATCCCCCAGGATTCAACAAGTCCTCTAGAAAATCTAGGACACAGGAAAGGAAAAATAAAGTATTTAATATTAAAACAGATAAATATATATATAAAACGAATTTGTATTTGTAACGGGTATGTTGAAGAAATGTCTTTTCAAAATGAAAAGATACAACGGTTCAAAAAAACACAATGATTGGTTTGACAGTACCCGAAAAACACAACGATTGATAATTAAAATTTGAAATGCTCAAAAGACCCGTATTCGGATAAGATTTAATTAATTATTATTATTAATTTTATTTTAAAATAATAATAAGGTTTCAACTTGGGTCAGACTTTAGAGTTTCGATTTGGTATTCCAAAACCATTCTCGAAAAATTCAGGGGCTTACAATCACTTCAAGCATTGCAATACCTCGTCCCCCTAAAGGACTCCACCCTCTTGAACACTGTCATGGAAAGCACTGCCATTGTCGTCATTATCATCTACTTTGATCACATGACACAACATAAAGCGTAGATAAACAAGATTTGCAATAAATATGCAAAATTTATGAGAAAGAACTTCTCAGTAAGGGCTTCAAAGAGTAATAATAATGTCTAATCTTCCAACAATGGTTTTTGAGACCATACATACCATTACATAAAAGCTTTAAAAGATAAAACAAGAAAACAATTCGTTAAACTAAAAGCTGGTAGAAAGCTGGTGGCCTTGGAACATTATCACCTGGTAGCCTAAATAAAATTAAAAAAAAAAGTGAAACAGACTATATACCGGCTAAACGCTGGTGACGTATATAAACACTATACTGGTACCTAGGCCCATGGAACAATCTAGGCAATTGATCTTCATTCTACGTTGGCTTAATGCTGGTAGCCCTCCTAGAAGGTCTGGCGGCTTATGTTGCTACACCAGCGACCTTCGAATGCTTTCAGCAAGTTGTCACCATCTTCTTTCATTCCTTCTTGGACGCCTCCATTTTGTTCAAATAAACATCTGCTACCTCATCCACATCAAAAAATTAAATAAACATGAGCTACCACATCAAGTAAAGCCTTGCAAAGGATTAGGAGAGCCCTAAAAACATATAATGTCCACTTGGTAGAGCTTTAACTATCACACTGGATGTGAGTAGAAAATCACAACAGATAGAGCAAATTGTTTCTAGTACTTTTTCTATGTAATTGTGATCGATTAAATTAAATCCTATACAACAGTTTCATTTCATGAAATGGAAGTGGTCAATTCCAAAACACTTCACGATCAAAAGTAGCATACACAACTAACATCAAGTTTCTCTGAAGAAGTTTTTCAAGATCTCGCAAAGCAAAACTCCTTTTTTTTTTTCATTTGGTGATTTTTAACATAAGGTATATTGATCTATTATAATATTTCAACCATATATTCAAGTCATAAAATATAGTGGTGTCCAAAAAGCAAGCCATAACCTATACCAAACCATGCAATGCATGAGTTATCTTCAACAAGCATCCCTTTTAACAGCAACTGCTAAATATATGTCAAGCAATGCAGTGCTCAAATCTTGTTTAAAAAGCTACCCTTAGTGCTAACTCATCATTGGCTTATCAAACTTAGGTTGCTAGTAAGCATTTAAGTAATGCATCACATATTAGGCTAACATTAATCTTAAAGAAGGGACAAATAAAGAGAGTAGGTTCTATCCTATCCATGTGTAAAATGTACTTGTATAGACATTTTAGGAAAATTTACCTCATCATCGAAAAATTTACATGTATGGTAACAGTACTTTGCTAAATCCTATATTCGGAACTTAACCCTTTCTATGTATTCTTAGGATAATTAAGTTGTTGGGAGTGTGTTATTAGAGAAAATGCTAGGTACAAGCACGTAATAACTAATGCAATTTCTACACATTATTTAAAGAGGTGTTTAAAAAGCTTAAGCTGGTAGGTCACCAAATCTTACAGATCAGATGTCTATTGGCTATCAAATCCTTGAAAATTAAAAGCATTCAAACTATTAACATAAAGGAATCAAATTGTATTAATCAAACTCGAAGTAAACTTCAAATATTTTAATTTAAATGCCTTTACATAAAAGGTCAAATTAGTCTCAATTTCTCTTTAAATTTATGGTTTAGTCAACCCTATGCCATAGCAAGATAGTACATATATGTTCTATATACATAACAACTTCGAATAAGTTTAAATTGCTTACATATTAGATTGTCCAAACGTTTTTCTTTTTTTTTTCTTTTTAACCAAAATCCAAATGTTTTCACTAGTTCCTTTTTTTTCTGCCAAAACTGCTAGAATTTTCATATATATATATTATATTTTTTCATTGGCTAATATGATTAGTGAATATAAGCACTAAAAATATTTAATGCATAATTTATTAAAAACGGAGACAGTTGTTTCATTAAATTGTTGATAGGTTTATTTTCCAGTAAGGAATTCCCTTTTTTTTCCTAACTTCTTTTTTTCTTTTTATTTTCTTCCACTTTTTGAGAGAGAAGATTTATGTATACACCATAAGAATAACGAACTAAAAAATACGGAGTAGAAATTTCACAAGAGCAGTACATTGAAGGTTACTTTTTCTTATTATAGTTTCTCGACAAGTTTAGTGAACTTGATATGTTGAGTTTTGAGTACACATCCATGAAAACAAAATCAACTAAAGTTTTCATTCTTTTCACGTTTTGAGAAACATTTCTTACATGAATAAAAATAGGTGTAGTAGCAAAGTGCAAGATTCTTTCACAAAGTAAAAACTTCACATACCATATTCAATCTAATAAGGTTAGTTGGTTCCTCATTAGACAATTCTAGCTGTTATCTTGTGGCTTGAGTATTCAGCAGAAATTTCACACCATTGACACGTCCAAACATTAGAACTTTTGCAGTAATTTCCCTAGCTTGGAAATCCCTCTCATCTACAATCATTAGTAAATTCATGCACAATTTAAGGTTAGCACCACAACCATTTATCTAAAAGCTTAAGCTTGCAGATATGGCATGAGATATTATATTTATTATGTAACACTCTCCTTCACTTGTGGCTGAGATTTTGATTTTGACTAAGACCCATCAAGTAGACGACTTAATTTTAATAAAGTTGAAATGAGTGCTAAGGGTTTGAACTCTTAACCTCCTACTCTAATACCATGTTATTTTGGTAAAAAGGTGTTGTTGTATTCCGGTGGTCGTAGTATATGGTGGTAGATTTCAGTTAACCTTACTCTGATACCATGTTAAAGTTAGCACCATAACCATCTAATTTAAAAGCTTAAGCTTGTAGATATGGTATGGGCTATTATATTTATTATGTAACAACATGAAAGTGCTCATATTTTTGAAGAGATAGAGAGAGAGTATATCTATTAATAGAGGATAGACATAGTCTCAAATAATTAAGAAACATGGGAGGAAGGATAATAATGTATATAAGGAAAACAGGATTTTCTTAAATTTATAAGTTTTTATTATCATAACAATCACAATCCCAGAAACTTATGCAAAAATTACTTTCACTAACATCACTGACAACAAACATCTAGATTAGACATTGTAAAAAGCATGATAATATAACCTAGTTCAACAAATACAAACTAAGATAAACAAAAATATTAAAACAGCAACTGAAGATGTTGAAAACATACTTTTCATTGTTATATACTAGCGTACCGTGCACCTATTATACGGGTATTAAAAAACATATAGAATAAAAAGAAAAAAAGAAAAAGACTTGATAAAAGGAGTTAATCAGTGAAAAAGAAGGATATGCTAACATAAATTTGGTCATAGATAGAGGACGGATTGTATAAAGTGTAAATATGCATATCGAAGTTAATAGATAGTGGGTAATGGGTAGTGGAAAATTAAGTGAGAGAGAAAAATATAGTGGGATAAAAAAATTATTTAAAAATGTGAGTCCAAACAAAAAATGTTTTGACTTTATAATAATAGATGTATGGCAATGAAAATTTGCTTGACATTCAAGCAACAAATGGTGGTGATTATGGTGGTTAATTACTATAGACCATGGAAGCAAATTCTAGAATATGAGTTGTTATTAGCTTAGGATATGAGCTTCATTTGTAAATTATGTTGCCAGTTGTACAAATTTTAGGCTTTCATCTTTGACTTTTCAAACATGACGTTATTGAGTTGTATCATCGGCTGGAGGTCTAATTTTTGCTGCCTTGTAGTCCTATAAAGGATGTTTGTACTACTTGTAATTTACATTTTTATTAGATAATATAATGATGTATGTTTAATCCTTAACTCTCTCTACCATCTTCATTTTTTATGTCCTCCTAGCAATATTAATTATAATTTGCATCCAACATATTTTTGGTATGAGAGTCAGACCCTTTCACTATACACATACCCAAACACTTGAACACTAGACACATAAATCCTAGCAATGGCATCCATAAGCAATAATACTACATTTAATTTTTCCCAACAAGGCATTCCCTTGTTTATCGGTGAAAAATATGATATATGGAGTACTATGATGAAGACATTATATATCTCACAAGATTTATGGAATGTTATTGAGGAATATTGTGAAACCGCTATTGCCAATCCAAAGGTAAAAGCAACCTAAACGGTACCTCAAGGAAAAGAACATAAAGAAAATGCTATGAAAGATGCCAAAGCATTGTCTTTCATACAACAGGGGGTTAGTCAGTCAATTTTACCATGAATTATGGGTGTAACCACATCACATGATGCTTGAGAAATTTTAAGGAAGTAGTACGGAGGTCATGATAAAGTTATATCAATCAAACTCTAGAATCTATGGAGAGAGTTTGATAATTCATTCATGAAAGATAATAAGGAGGTGGAAGTGTTCTTCTCTAGAGTTGCAATTATCATTAACTAGATTAGATGTTATGATAATACAATTCCTGATAAGAGAATTATTGAAAAAATCTTGACAAGTTTGCAAACAAAATTTGAAGATATAGTTGTTGTCATTGAAGAATCCAAAGATTTATCAAAATTGTCTTTGGATGAGCTTATGGGTTCAATAGAAGCCCGTGAAAAGTGTGTGAGTAGATTTTCTACTCAAAATTTAGAGCAAGCCTTCCATTCGAAGGTTAATATTAATAGGAAACGAAATAGTTGGCAAGATAGATATGAAAATAATAACGGAAGTTCCTTCAACTTTACACATGGACGTGGTAGACATTAGAGTTCCCGAGGTCATGGTAGAGGGAGAGAATCCAACATGAGGATTAATTCATCTTAATGCAGGATATATAAGAAATTTGGCCATGATTCCAAGGATTGTCATTTAAAATACAAATGATCCAAAAATCCTAATCATTTTAAGAAGTATTGTTATTACAAAAATCGAGAAGATGATAGAAGTGCAAATTTTTTTGAGGTGAATCAAGACAAACAGGTATTTTATTCTTGTATGAATGTTAAAGAATCATTTGAAAATATTTGGTTTGTTGATAGTAGATATCGACATGCCGTAATCACATGACTGGGAATAAGGAGTTGCTTGTTGAGTTTGATGATAAGTTCAAATCTAAATTAAAGTTTGGAGATAGCAAAACACATGAAATTTCTATAAAAGGAGTTATTCCTATCGACACAAAGGGAGGTAATTCTAAATTGATCTATGATGTTCATTATGTCCCTAAATTGACTCAAAATTTATTGAGTGTTGGCCAATTATTACAAAGCGGTTATGTGGTGAATTTTGATAATGATGAATGCATTATTTATGATAACAAGAAGAATTGTATTATTGCAAAAATAAAGATGAGTACGGATAAAGTTTTTCCTTTATCTATACCTCATAATGAAGAATATGCCTTACAAAGTGTGAAAAATGATGAATCACACTTATGACATTTGAGATATGGCCATCTCAATTTTAAGGGACTTCATTTGTTGGAAGAAGAAAAATATGGTTATTGGGTTGCCAAATATTTCGTCTCCTGAGAAAGTATGTGAAGGATGCATCTATGGCAAAATGCATTGTTTTTCATTCCCAAAGACATCATATCAAGCTAAAGCTCTGTTGGAATTGGTTCGTTTTGATATATTTGGACTAACAAGAACACTATCCTTGAATGGTAGTAGGTATTTTGTTTTATTTGTTGATGATTATACAAGGATGATGTGGATATATTTCTTGAAGCAGAAGTTAGAAGCATTGTCCACTTTCCTTAAATTTAAAGCTATGATGGATATCCGAAGTGGGAAAAAGTTGAAAATTCTAAGAACTGATCATGGAGGTGAATATACATCACATGAATTCTAAAATTATTGCAAAGATGTTGGAATCAAGAGACAGTAGAATGTACAACCTACCCCACAACAAAATAGTGTTACTGAAAGAAAGAATCGAATCATTGTAGAGATGGCTAGAAGCATGTTAACTCAGAAGGGTCTTCCAAATAGTTATTGGGCTCACTACAAGAATTTTCATGTATGGCCACGTTTGCATATTTTGCAAACGTTGCCCTTTTTTTTTTATCATTTAGTCACGTTAATTAAACGTTAATTAAAACATGAAATTGGTGACGTTTATGAACAATTTTAGATTTTTTGGGCCTATGATTTGATCCATAACTCTTTTTTTATTTATAAACGTAACCAATCATATTTGTAAAAAAAAATATAAATAAAATAAAATTATCCTACCAGCCTCTTATTTTTATTTTTTTACCTCTTGTTTTCATTTTAATATTTAAGTGAAATGGCCAAGATCAATTGTCATGGATTTATTCTTTTTCATTTTCTTATTTAATTTTTTCTTTTTCCTTTAGCCTGCCAGACCGTCCTTTTCTTATTGTTTAGAAAAACTAATGAATGCAATAGTTAAATCCCGCCATAATTTTTAGTCAAGTAAGCAAGTCAAATCAATGTCAAATACCAAGACTGTTCATTTTCTTCTCATCCATAAGCAATGCCAAAACCCTCAGTCTCTCACAGTCATGAAACATGAAAAATTAGGTATCTCTCTCTCCTTCTCTCTCTCTCTCTCTCCTCTCTCTCTCTCTCTCTAACATAGTGTACATTTCCTCTTTGTTTCAAGCAATGCCTTCAATCCCAAAACTATTTCTCATGGTTATTCTAGTACGTTTCCTTCTTTTCTCACGTTTTTCTTTCTCATATTGGAATTCGTCATCGATTCTAGGATATCCATTAGCTGGTGATAAAAGATACACTTGTTGGGTTTTTGAATCGGCAATTTTTTTCGTATATGTTAATGCATGTGTGGGTGTTAATGCATGTGTGGGTGTGTTAATGATTAAACGTGTATGAGAAGGTTTGGTTAAGGTTGTGATATTCCCAAAAATGATAGCTTCTCTTCTTCTTCTTTATTGCATGTTTATCCGGTGTCTCTATGTTTGGAACAAATTAGTTGTGTTTATGTTTGCTTATGTCATCTCTGGTGTCGCTGGTTTATGTGTGATGATATCTAAGACTAAGTTCAAGGATAATGTTTAAGATTTTATATTTTGTGAACAGATTTGACGTTCCCCAAAAGTTGCATGTAATGTTTAAGATTTTATATTTTGAGAACAGATTTGACGTTCCTTGGTTAGAGAAAGCATAATCCTTTTTTGTGTTGGGTTCTTCACAATGATCATCTTTTTTCTTGTTTTTAATTGCAGTATTTTATCAATCATGATTTTAAAAAAAGAGTATAGCAATAAAAAAAATTCGTTAAAGTTGAAGTCTTTTGGCAGATGAGCATTAACATTATTTGTGAATGATGATAAAAGAATATAGTTATTCAAAAACTATTCGTATATTAAAATAGTAATAATGTTTATGTATTAAGGAATTTGGAATTGATGTGTTGTATTTCAGTTGTTGAGATAGAAATGATGAAATTAAAAAAATTATCCCTAATGATTTTGGAATAGTTATAGAAGTGGTAAGATAAACTATACTTTGAGGATTAATGGACAATTTCAAATATTAATTATTTTATATTCGTTTAATGATTTTTCCTTTTTAACTAATAAGTTACGATGGCTAACCACTAATTTATTATATTGGCAGCTATGTGAGAAAAAAAATAGCAAATCAACACTACATAGTATACAACTTTATAATATATATCAAGTTGTAGTTTTGATAAAAATAGTGATAAAGTCATGGGTTTTACCATATCGTACACATAGATAGATAATTGCCCAAAATTGGTTATGGGACTTCCATATACTATCACTGTTTATTATTATTATTATTATTATTATTATGAATTGTATGTTATTGTAATGGTTTATCAAAAGTCATTAGTTACATAACAAAGATTGCACTAAGAGCTTTGTATGAAACAATCGTAATTGGTAGTGGTAGCATGCCAAGATGTCATAGCTGGTAAGCACTACATGAGGGTTCCACGTAGCAAGTATGGTCAAAGGGTAGTAGTACTATGTGGGAGATTCCCCTCTTGATGTTCATTATACCCCAGTTAATAGGGATGCCAAAGTAGAGAGGACTGTCTTATTATGCTTCTGCTCAGTTGTGTCACTTATGGGGTATTAGAGGAGGATGAATACCGTAAAAAGAATATGAAAATATGACTCATCTAATAACTAAGTGTGGCTATGTTATTGCCTAATGGATAAAATTTCTCTTAGTTTTGAGAAAGCTGGACAATTTAGAGGAGCTTATTTCCCTGATTATAATTGGATTATTGTCTACTATTGTTCATGTTAAGATATTGCTTCATGACGAGCTTTGATTGAATAATTAGACTTTGTTCTTATTATTAACTTGGGTATTGAGATAGGTGTGTCCTTGCTATGGGAGAGATCAATGATCTAGATATTATCATGTACTAAGTATTCATTTCATATTCACTTATTTGATTTTATAATTTTTCTGTAATCCATATAAAACTTTGCTATATGGGGTATTACAATCTTACCTTTATTCAATACCATTCTTGTATCTAATTGCATACATTGCAATTAGAGAAAATATTATCTTATGACTTATTATATATATTTGTGTAAAATAACTAGAATCTCTCTTTGTGGTGTTTAACGATGGACACGGACCTACTCCTTTCAAAAGGCACGTAAAATTTGTGAGACATTAATATTGGCAAATAGTTCACTCACCACCCCAACTTCTATAGGTAATTAAGCTGATTTGTTTGGTGTGTTCTCTTCACAATGAATAATAAGCCTTTATGTAGCCTAGTGTATACTTGAGTTTTTATGCCTTTTCTTGTTCTGTTTTTTTCTTTTTTCCTTTTGTTCCCCTTGTTTCCCTACTTGGGTCCTATTAGATTAAACTTGTTTATAGTATCTTCTAGGAATAAAGAAAGTAAGCATTGTTGTTTGGTATTCTAATAATGTTTTTTATAGAGAAAAATCCATCCGACATCTTCCTTGTTCCATTCCTCAACAATCATCAGGAAGGTCTTGAAGTTTGTTTACTTTCAATTCATCTTCCTTCTTTTCCTTTTTCTTTTTAATTTTTATTATGTAATTGTTACATTGGTTACCTAAATCTTAGCTATTTTTACATTAGGTAAATTATCAAAAGATATGAACATTTGAGAGTAGTTTCATTAGTATCATATCTATCTTTCGACATTTTTTTTTCTTATTTTTTTACGGGAGAAAGGTAAAGAAAGTCTTTGATTTGCCAATGACAAACCAATTATAATCTTTGTTACAACTTAATTCATGGGAATGTAAATTCCACTTGATAGAATCTATTGACATTAATACATATGCTAATTGCAGTTTATGCAGCAAATTCAAACCCAGATAGTGACAAAGTTGGTACATGTATGTGAAAGCATTCAATCTCTTGAAGCAAAGGAAATTCCCTAATTTAGCCATAGCAAGAACCACAGGGTAAGGAACTATGATTAATTCCTCGGACATTGTCCATTCCTTGAGGAGGGCTGCATGGACCACCACCATGTGGATCCCTTCCAGAACCTCCAGGGCCTCTAGGGCCACCACCATCCCATTTCTTGCTAAAAGTTTATCCTTTCTTGTAAGCCTCATATTTCTGCTTGGAATTAAATTTATAAGGTGCCATAATATGGCCTATTGCACAGGCTGAACCGGTCAGGTTTTCTACAATATTTAGTTGATAGACTACGGATTCATTTTTTTTTTTTCTGGAAGATAAATTTCGTTTTGATATTAATTATTAAAATAAGACATAATCATGGAAATAGACCATCAAACTTGCATTTAAGATATGTTTTTTTTTATTTCAAATGTGTTGTGCATATTAAATATGCGTAGCTTCTAAATTTGAGTTACCATAAATTTTTTTATTTATCCAACTCATTTTCAAGATATGAGTTTGATGGGTTATTTTGGTAAATAATTTGCCTATTTTTTTAGGCCTAGAATGATTTTAGTTTTGACCTAATAATCGGATGGAAATTTCCTGGAAATGTTGTGTTGATATGTAATGTTTTGTTTGGTCAAGTTAATTTTGCAAGAATGGATTGAGCAAAAATTATAGCTCTGTTTTTAGTTTTCGTGGGCTATCTAGATAAAGGAAATTTTTTTAAAATAGGGTTCTAAGTATTGGACAAACAAAGGTGTAAGTACATTATAAATTTTAAAAATTTATACCAGGTATAGAAGTCAAATTTACATGATATGGAATTACATCTTTTATTTCAATCCTCTTAAAAGATCGTAAGTCAATTCAAAGATAAGAACATAAAAGATGAAATAGGAAGACCATATGGGCCTAATTTCCTTTGCATGCTGGGAGGCTATCATGTCATTGCACTAGTACAATTGAAAGATAAGAACATAAAAAGATCGTAAGTGAAAATAAACATCTCCAATCATTTTCATAAAATTTTTAGTGAAACAGGATTTACCTCAAGCAACTTCATCAGGCAAATTGCGTTGATGGATTGGAATCTGTTAATTTCATTAAATATTTTTCCCTTTAATTTTTTTAGCATGATTTTTCCCTTTGATTGAGTAGCGTGATTGTTTTGAATTGGCATTAGCTTAGGCAATTTATGTTGACAAATGATGTTTGCATTTTTTTTCGTAATTCATTCATATCAACGTTACAAATATATAAATTTGATTACAAGTCATAGTTAACTAAGTTATAATAAAACCAAATTTATTCCTATCACAACTGTGTATCATGTTGTCCAATTATTATTGTTATTATTATTAAATTTTTTTGGTTGATGGGAGTGGGTTTGGTTATCAAATTTTGAGCATGCAGTTACCTTAGTTGTTCTTGTTATAATATGCTGAAATGCCTTTTTTCAACAGAGCAAAGAGGATTTTGGGGAATTATTTGAGAAGGTAGCTTTGGAGAAGGTTGCATTTGATTTTCAAGTAAGCAAATATTAGTTTAGCTCTAAATGTATTAGTGTCTATATCTTCATTTTGCCTTCAAGTTGTGCTCATGTTTTTAAGAAGATGTGATATCAAGGATGGATTGCTTTAACTAGCTTGTCATTAAAAAAGAGTTTATCTGTTTTATGTACTACTAAAAGAATAAAATATAACTAGAATATCACTTTCAAGATTAGTAGACCATATTTCAAAAGGATATGATTGACAAGCTAAAGATTATGTGTATTGTTCTAGTTCGAATAATTTATTCTGTTTATATGATTAGAAAACACTTAGCAAATGTCAAGGGATTTCCATCACATTCAACGCCTGCACCTCTCATGATCAAACATATACCAAGGAAAAAAAATCTCATGATCAATTTGGTGAGACCCTCCACAGCAAAGCCTTTTTAGAGCATTTCTTAAGGCTACCTATGTTGAACAGGCTATATTTAACTTGAACAGGCTATATTTAACTGGAAGGGTAGAAGTTAGGACACCACACAACAAATAGGTTTCTTTCCTTTTTATTTACCAACTTGAAGAAAGGTCGTGTTTTGTAGGGCAAATTTTTTTGTTTTTTTGTTTTAATGATGAGATTGGTCTTGACTCATTCATTCTATTGGTTGTCAAAGGAATGCTTCAACGCAAATAGCAGTCTGCTTTGCCAATGCCAATAGGTATACAACATTAAATATTTGTTTAATTTAGAAATATCAGCCATCATAGGGTATATACACATAGAAATTATGACATAGTTACTGGTTGCATCCCTTCACTTATTTATTTTGGAAAATGATACAGTCAAATAACAATGAATGAGAAAGGTTTCCAAATATGCCAGTATGATGATTGTTCCTTTTATTTTTATCAATTACATGTGAATTGGTTAAGCATCTACAAATGTTAGTAAAATTTTAATCATATAAATAATTTTATAAAAAAATATATATTACTATCATTATTTATTTAAGGATTAGATACCTATTACATTATTATTAAACCAAATCTTTGTATTTGACTCCATTGTTTATACCATAGTTCTAATAATTTTCTTTTAGAACTCCCATCCCTCCACACATTTTTTATAAGCATGTCCACGTTAGCGAACAAGCCATTCGAAGTTAATATAAAAGGGAAAACATTTCCTTATATATGGTTTCTTCCCCCTCCTTTTCTATTCAAACTCTAGCTCCACTTTTTTAAGGAATCGCGTAAAATCTACCAGCAATAATGAATATTTCCGGTTACTCTGAGTTCACAATAATATTTATGCATTCCAACTATCAAATGCATTTTATCTCCATTCAATTTTTACCAAAATTGTAAAGAATGAAATTGGCTTTCACATTTTCTAAGATTTTTGCTCTTTCCATTTAATATTGGCTGATTGTATGTGTGTTTATTTTTCTTTTCTTTTTTCCCCCCTTAAAGTATCTTTTCAAAATTTGATGTTACTCTTTTATTTTTAGAAACAAAAAGCAATTAAATGATTTTGATATTGTTATACAAAATTTTATTATTTTTTAGTTTTATTTTTCTCTAGAAGTTTTGGAATTGAAGACCTCTATCATTATAAATCAAAATTTGAATCAAATAACATGTTTATATATTTTCTATACTTATGATAATTGAGTGTTGGTTATTTTCAAGCTATGCCATTTTGTTCAAGAATAAGAATGATTTTAAAAATTACTAAAAAAATCCAGCAATACGTGAGTTTTATTTATATTTATTTCATGATGTCGTTAAATTAATTTTACTTTTTTTCTTTTTTAGTAGCATTTTAGATTAAAGAGCTTATATTTACATTTATGCATAAAGGCTTGAAGATTTAAATACCACATAATACCATTTTATAATAATTTAAAAGTTTCTTACTTAATGAGAATGATGAAAAGTGTTGGATTTTGCCTTCAATTAACGTATTAGATAATGGGTCAAATGATTAAATCTATTCTATATTATGTCTCTATCTATTATCCAACTACTAATTTTTTAAAGTAACCATGTAAGGAGATATATCGTTCTATAGCCTTCTCCTACCCCACATTTTATATAGCTCTGTTTTTAGAATAATCATTGCATTCTCCCCAAAACCCGTATTATTCTTTTTATATATTTCTCAAAAGTTCACATTATAATATAAAGTAAGAAAAATAAAAATATATGTATTATATAAAAAGATTCTTTTATTGAATTAAAATTTTATAAAAACACTTTTATGATTAATCATCTAATATTTTATAGTAAAAAATTTAAGATTTTTTACAATCAATTTTTTATGATATTATTGAATTAGCACATGCAATGCGGATGCAGGATCTACTAGTATTTATTATTGCAAAAAGATTATAGAAGGATGAGTAGACTGCGGTATGTAAGATTTTGGTTGGATTTTGGCAATGGAAATGAAATTTGAGAATTAATCTAATTACTAATTGGCTTTATTTTGAGAGGATTTTGACGTGTATATAAGTGAATATATTTTCCCTCTTAAATGCAATGTAATATGAATAATTAAATATTTAAAGTTCATTAGGATTACTAATAAATTCTATTTCCCAAATTATTTTTAATTTATAGACAACCACTGTATCACTTGCACTTATTTTGGAAATAAAATGTGTTGATTAAGAATTTCAAGGAATCCATTTGTTCATGGCATGAATTATTTTTAATATTGGCATAAAATTGACACAATGACTCCATAATGAGTATGCCAATTCGATTATGAAAGGGTAGGTGTACATAATCAAGTATTTTAATGTATGAAGTGTGCTTGACATTAAATCAATGTTTATAATAGTATGAGATGTTAATTTGATAATTGAATGAAGAAATAATCAGTACTTAACTTATAGGCGATGCTAATGTAAGATAGATGAATTATAAACAAATATAATAAGTTTAACTAAATTACAAAGAAAAGGGAAAGAAAGAGATATCATCATTTATGCAACTATAAATTTCAAGTATAATTGATAATAACAAGCATATTGCAATAAAGTAATATCATTAAACAATGCGTATAAAGGATTATTAGAATAAAAATAAACATAAGGATTAAAAAAATTATATTTTGCTATGTGATTACAAAATTCCCATACTTTGAATAGTGTAAAGTAATGTTTACTAAGATTCCTAAAATGTTTTCTAAGATTGAGGGTAGAGGAAATAACATTAAGACCAATGTGGTGAACATGCTGCTATTAATGGTGATCAATATGATGATGTGATATGATATGTGTTTACTAATTTTGTGATTATGTCATATGAGATGTATTAACTAGTTCAATTGGATCTTACACTTTTATTTTCTTCCAATTATGTCAGAAAAAATGGACAAGAGTTGGATGAATTATGACATTGAAAGTGAAGAGTACGAAAGAGGTGTTGACTTTTTTGTTGCATACTTACGCTTGAAGTATGGTGTGCACGCAAGTTTAAGTTGTCCATGTAGGAAATGCTTAAATGACATTTCACAAACAGTGAATGTGATTAGAGCACACTTGCTTGTAGATGGGATAGATGTAAACTACCAGTGTTGGATATATCATGGTGAGGAGCCAACTATTGAGTTGCCTACTAGACATCGAGGTCGAATTCGTCACAGAGAATGTGACATGAGACCCACTATGGAGGAGAACAATGGGACAGGTGGTAATGATACCGATGGGCTCCACGAGATGCTTGAAGACTTAGGGGCATTTGTTGACAATCAGGATGAAAGCTCAACCCCTGATGATGGCTTCGATATTCCAGTTGACTATTTAGATGGGTTAAGAGCTGACTCACACCAAGAGCTTTATCCAGGGTGTAAGATTTCTAAATTCTCATTTATAGTGAAGCTCCTTCACTTAAAGGTATACAATAAGTGGAGCAACAAGTCTTTCGACATGTTGCTACAACTTTTACGTGATGTTATACCTAATGGAGAGTCTCTTCCTAAGTCTTACTATTACGCAAACAAATACTTGAGAGGGTTGGGCATGGGTTGCCATAATATTCATGCATGTAAATATGACTGTTGTCTATTTTGGGGTGATAACAAGAATCTTACACATTGTCCCACTTGTGGTACATCCAGATATAAAGTGTCCACTGGTTCTAAAATGCCTATTCCTCATAAGGTTTTGCGATACTTTCCTGTGAAACCAAGGTTACAACGCCTTTTCATGAATCCTAGAAATGCTCAAAAAATGCGTTGGCATAAAGAAGAACACAAGAGACAAGAAAACCTTATGGGTCATCCAGCAGATGGGTTGTCATGGGTAAAGTTTGATAATGAATATCCAGAATTTGCAAAGGATTGTCGTAATGTGAGATTAGGGCTTGCTAGTGATGGATTCAATCCTTTTGGTACTATGAGCCAATCATATAGCATGTGGCCTGTGTTGCTTCTCACATATAATTTACCTCCTTGGATGTGCATGAAGAGAGAATATATGATGATGACACTATTAATCCCAGGGCCTAAAGCACTTGGGAAAGAGATTGACATCTATATGCAACCTTTAATTGATGAGTTGAAGGATCAATGGAATAATGGGTTGTGGACTTATGATGCATACTCAAAGTCTTCATTCAAGATGCATGCTGCATTATTGTGGACCATTAATGACTTTCCAGCATATGGGAATTTGTCTGGATGGAGCACAAAGGGATACAGTGCTTGCCCTGTATGTGAAGATCAAACACCATCGATAAGTCTTAATAACAAGATTGGGTATGTTAGGAATAGAATGTGGTTTCTAATGGATCATAGGTGGAGACGTAGCTACAAGTTTGATGGAATGCATGATACTCGTGAGGCTCCTGATCTATATTCTGGTGAGATATTCTCCACCAGTTACAATCAGTAGTAGACATAGGAATGGGAAAGCATCCGAGGAAAGCTAGAAGAGTCCATAATGTTAGCGCATTCAATTAGACTAAAAAGTCGATATTCTTCCAGTTGCCATATTGGTCAAAGTTAATAATTAGACATAATTTGGATGTGATGCATATTGAGAAGAATATCTGTGAGAATGTTGTTAACACAGTGCTTAGGACTGAGGGAAAAACAAAAGATACTTATAAAGCTAGAATGGATCTAGAGGAACTTGGTATACAAAAGGAGCTACATTTAGTAAAACGGGCTGATGGCAAATACTTCATGCCATGTGCCAGCTATACATTAACACGAGTGAGAGAAGATTGTTTTGTCAATTCCTAAGGAATGTTAGATTACCTTATGGCTATGTGTCACACATAGGTAGGTGTGTGGACAACTCAAACTCAAAGCTTTCAGGTATGAAGAGTCATGATTGTCATGTTTTACTTCAGAGGCTATTACTTATGGGCATTCGTGGCTTAATGCTAAGGGAGGTCACCCTCGCCATAGCTGAGCTTGGGAACTTTTTTGAGAGGTTATGTCAACGCATTTTGAATGTTGAAGATATACGAAGATGCAGAGTGACATTGTCACTATTTTGTGCAAGTTGGAGTTGATCTTTCCCCCTGCATTCTTTGATGTAATGGTACATCTAGCTATCCACTTACCTCAAGAGGCATTAATGGCTGGACTTGTTGCATATCGTTGTATGTATCCTATTGAAAGGTATAATGTATACTCAAAATTTACCACTTTTTAAGTTGTTATCCATGTTTTTCTCATGTACTATTAATCATTATTTTTAGGTACTTAGGCTCCTTAAAACAATTCGTTAGAAATAGAGCTTCTCCAAAGGCTCCATTGCAGAAGCTTATGTTGTTCATGAGTGCTTGACCTGGTGTTCACTTCACTTAGAAGGCATTGAGACAACATTTAACCGTCCAGACAGGAATTTTGATTCCTTAGAGGATAGTGGCTTGGATGTCTTCACGAATAAAGTTGGTTTAATTTCACCACCCACATATGTGGTATTGTCAAGCGAGGAGGTTATATTGCAAAATGGTACATTATTAACAATTGCCAAGAGATTCAACCTTACCTAGAGTAAGTTGAAAGTTACACAAAATAATATGTAAGCTAATGGTACAATGACATATAAAGTTACTAAGCAAAGACAAACATGTGTTACAGTGAGCATAAAGATGTTTTACGTGCACAATATGGGGATAACATA
Source organism: Combretum micranthum (assembly GCA_024138025.1). Lineage (NCBI taxonomy): Eukaryota > Viridiplantae > Streptophyta > Magnoliopsida > Myrtales > Combretaceae > Combretum > Combretum micranthum. The sequence continues at coordinate 107,787 of JAMXBD010001695.1, read as the reverse complement.
GATGGGCATCACAAAAAAGACTTTGGTGAATGGTTTATGAATAAGGTAAATATAAGAAAGAGCTTTGTATAGAATTACATTTTTTTTTTTTTTGTAATTCAAGGGTTTTTAACTAGCTTGCATTGACATGGTATTTTGTTAACATTTTTGCAGATGAGTGTATTGCATGATAGTCGTGACCCGATCATTAGTGCATTATATGCATTATCAATAGGACCTGATTCATGTTTCAAAAGGTACAACAAATTGATATATAATGGTGTGCGTTTTCACACATCAGAGTTTGATAGCAGGAAGAAGACTCAAAATAGTGGAGTGCTGGTAGAAGTAGACCAAGGAGATGAGAAAGTAGAATTTTATGGGATGTTAACAGATATATATGAGTTTAGTTATGTTAGGAACAAAAGAGTATTCCTATTTAAATGTAAGTGGTGGGACACTAATGAGAGGCATCGCAATGTGCGGTGGATGACAGCTTTAAATCTATTAAGGTTACTCGTACATGGTATGAAAATGATCCATATGTGTTGGCATCACAAGCTAAGCAAATATTTTACCTAGATGACATGAAATTTGGACTTGATTGGCGAGTGGTGCAACAATTCGAGCATCGCCACATCTATAACATTGACTCACTTATAGGTGATGCAAATTTGTTCACAGATGTTGAAGCTTTATTGGTATGAGAGCTTAGAGGAACAATTAACAACAAATGAGGACAGAGGAAATGAGCATAATCCAGTAGTTGATTGTGATATCGAAGTGTCATTGAGAACTGATGTATGTGGTGAGACCGTTGATGGAGAGGCTATAGAAACAATGGTTGAAGCATCTCCATGTGAAGAGCATGATGGTAGTATTGAATGTAATGAAGATGAGGATACAGATGAGGATGAAGAGGATGGGTTGGATGATGCACTCATGGACTATGATATTAGTGATGACAATAGTATGATTGTCCAATTTTTATTCATTTTATCCTTTTTTTATTTAACTATAATGTCTGTGATATTTTTGTTTACTGTCCATGCATGATGATTGAAAGGTAGAATCTTTTTTATTCTTTCTATTTATATGCACTTTATTTCAATCTATTTATGCATGTTGACATCTATTTATTGAACCTTTGTCCTATCCAATTGTAGGATTATAATGGCTAGGGGACGAAGGAGTCTACAGAGGCGGGGAGGAAGGGCTAATCGAGACACCCGATTACCAATTAATGATGAATCGGATTCTCAGAATTTGGAGGAGGAACAACAATCACCACAGGGCAACAATTCATCTAATCCTTCTCATCGAACAAGTTAAGTTTCCATAATTTTTTTTTTTACTTAGAAGCATTGTAAATATATATTTGCTGTGCAAATAATGAAATCACATTTTTCTGGTTCATCTTCTAGCAAATGAACAAGGACAAAATCCTATCATCAACAACTCCCTAGTAGATGCATCCTTACAAGGCAGCCATTCATCTAGTCCTCCCTCTCGCTTAGGTAACTTTAATGTAAAATATTAATTTCCAGTTAATTTATTAGTATAGTAGGTGGGTTTATATTCTCCTTCGCTTACTCTTTGATATTTTTGTTTTCGTTGTTTTACCACATTAGCTTATTCTTTATCAATTAAAGTGATTGTGCTGTAATCCCCCAAATTTTACGTAATCTAATTTTAATAAATACTACAAATGTAATATAGAATTATATAGAATATTTGGAACAAGTAAAAATCACTCCAAATTTTTCTCGCTTTAAAATTGTTAAAGTATAAATGAATTTGATTATAATTAGAAAGATTAAAATCGTTACCAATAAAACTTTTCGAAATACAAACTATAACAAATATGATCTCAAATAATTTATAAAACGACGATAAACCAATTGTTAATATAAATTCCTGAGTTCTTTTATCTTAAGTTCAATACTTAGGAAATAAATTTTACATTTATTAAATAATGAAATAATAGTGTTCAAGCTATTATGAATCTATTAATATTAAGTAACACCAGACGAAAATATGTTGCTATTAACAAATTAGTGTAAATAACTCCTATACAATAAAACCCAATGTTTGGTAAAATAACAAATAATCCAACAAGAAATCACAATTAATCTTGAATTTAAATCACAATAATAGATGAATAATTTTTAGAACCTACAAGTTATAAAAATATAGACTAATGATAAATTACTAAATTACAAAAGATACGATAAGATCACAAATAGATTGGAATGTAAGAATCTATATCTTAGATAAATATTTAAATTACACTAATATTCCAATCAAAAGACTTAGAGATTTAGAAATTAAAATCTAGAATTACCAACATAACCTTTAATAATTTTCATAACTAGAAAATAAGCTAATTAGCAAAGGTGAAACTAAAATCAGATATATGATTCAACAGAAATCTTAAAATAGAATTTTGAGATATAATGAACAGGTTCATAGTTTGAAAAACCCGAATAAAAATTTTCTTGACCTTAATAGATACCAAAACTGAGATTTCGTATCTTGAACTAATAATTCACGATATAATTAGAAGTAACTCCAAATTTCAAAACCGATAAGATACAGTTTAATAAAAGAGCTTATCGGTATAGAACAATAATTCAAAGATGAAATACTAAGATTATAAATACATAGTAGATACTAATACCGAACAATAATTATTAATCTAGATCTAAAATGAAAATTCAAACCGTTGTTTTACTTGTTAAGAAATTCTGAATATATTAGGACTTGGTTCCTAATTTAATTCATTGAACTCGGAAAATTTAATTGCGTAAGTTAAATAGTAAAAATAATTAATTATGTAAATTTAAACTAAAAATTTAAAATATAAATAATCTAGAGTTTTTGTAGTAACTTAATAATTTTATCTCGATAAAACTTAAATATAAATTATAGATATACGTTTATAATTTAATATTAGCAAAAATATTTTAGTTAATAACTATTAAATAATTAAAAAGCAAATCAATTTAAAAAAAATATATATATATATATATGAAAACCGCTGCAAGCAAATCTCGGATTGTCTGGACGAAGTCTTCATAATTCCCGCGCAGAATATAAAATCACGGACAGAATCAGCGTCTCCTCTACGCGCTGCAAATGGAAGGCACCGAGCAGAACTCTCTCCTCACGCGCAACAGATGAAAATCACGGACTGAAATCTGGAAATCACTAAGCACAACCAAAGTCCATTTTCCACGCACACAGGCTCCTTCCACGCATAGATTATGAATTCACGAACAAGAATTGAGGTTCACTGCAGTTCCATGCAGCATCAACGTCAGCGGTAGGTGAGATGATTGAGCAAGCAGCTCCCCTCCACGCGCAAACACAGCCTCATGCCCAAGCAAGCAGCAGCAGAACAGGGTAATTAGCGGATGAAAACAGAGCACACGTCCAGCAAGCAGCAACCAAACAAAGGAAGAAACAACAAAGGAATTCTCAGTTGCAGCAAGTCCAAGTTTTACCCAACTTTGCTCCGATTTTTACACCCAAATTCAACTTGAAAAAAAACATCCCAACCTACCCAAAAGATATACCTATAGCCTACAATTAATTTACAAGAATTACAGACCAAATAGAAGAGGAAAACAGCTGCATATTAAGGTGGAAATTCGTGATGCAGTAGCAAAAGACCCCCCTGCTGCAGAGATCCGAATTTTCTTGCCCAACTTTAATATGAATTTGAGCCCTAAACTTCAAACGAAATTAACCTACAACCCAACCACAACACTCCACATGTAATCAACAATAAATGAGGAGAATTCCAGCTCAAATAAACAATCACAACCACTCCAAATATCCTTGCAAAAGTCGGATCATAGCAGCGGCAACAAAGGAAAAATTCAACAAAATACAACAACACACATACCCAAATTTAGCTCCAATTTTTGCAAGATTCCTAAGCTTAAATGAGCTGATATTTTTGACTAATTAAACACCAATAAAGAGCCTTTAAATGGACACTTCACACACCAACAATTAACTAGAAAATCGGATCTAAAATCTATTCAAAAATCAAGAGGAAATGTTCCAGAAATTTCAATTTTTCAAACTTCAAACTTCAACAGATTTTGACCTGATTTTAACACAAGTTAAACTCCTAATTTTACACACATAAATGGTATTAATTAGCTACCAAACAAACACAATTAAATCCCTCAAAGATAGCCACAAATCTGTCAAAACAAAGTCCAATTTTGCAAACCAAAAATACCAAAATCGTATGGAAATTCCAGTTGCAATTTTGAATCTTTTTCAAGCCCAAAACCCTTTCCTTAGCCTCTAAAACTTAGCCTAGCCTTAGTACACATATATAAGCTTAAGTTAGTTACAAATTGAGCTCATAACTCCCACAAAATCACCCCAAAAAAAGCTACAAAAGGAAGTACGTCCAGCCCTTTCCTTTTCCTTTTCTTTGCAACATCTTCACTTAGAAAACTTAGAAACCTTTGTAAAACCAACCATAAACCCCTAGCTTACTTCTCATATCCTATCTACACACCAAGCACATCAAGAACATCAATTCCCCTCTCCAACAACATCCAAAACCAAGTCAAAAAGTCTTGGTTATCATAAGATCCAAGAGGGGAAAACTAGCTTAACAAGGTAAGAATATTGGTTAGAATTAGTAAGCTCCCACTTAATGTTGTTAACTTATAATTTAGTTAAGAACTCATCATATAACCTTAGATATAGGTTTGATTCTTGCTTAGAAAAAGAGTTGAAAATCCTTTTTCTATTCCAAGCCAAGGTAAGTTCTAAACTATCAACCTATCTTTGTTATACTTGTGTATAGATTTAGGATAAATTGTTGAACATTGAAAGAAAGTTATGCGGTTGGAAGAAGTTGTTAATTCATTGATGAATTCAAGTAGATGGATTGTTGATGTATTAGGAATGTTTAGATATTGTTGACAAATGAAGACAACAACTTAGAAATATTATAAAGATGGTAATAGTAAATTCGGATTTTGGAATAAAGTTGACAAAACAAGACTCAAATTTCATCTAATCTAGTCTAAATTCATGTCTAATGCTTCTAAGACCTTATATGAACATGAAACTTGATAAATCAAGCTTTAAAGGCATGATTAGGAGTTCTACGTTACAAGAAAAGTATTATGAACAAATTCATAAAAATTACACATATTAATACCTCTATAAATTATGAATGAGCTTAGGATATGAATGAAGACTTAAATGAGATCCCCTAAAATAATATACAATCAAAAGAAACTTAAAAGAAAAAAATAAAAATCCTTTTCTATAAGAATCAATACTTTAAGAAATCACAAACTAGAATTCACTCAGTTTCACTCTTAAACCAACATCAATGTTACTGTTATTCCTATAAGTATAATTATGATTATTGCTATTATTATGACTACTAAGTATAGTAATCAGTATTGTTGATATTTTCATCACAAGTCATGAATGATTATTAATACTGTTATTTTCACATTAGCGCCACTATATCTATATTATCATCAATACTATTATTATTTCACTAGTATTATATTTACTAATAGTATTAAATTTTTTGTTATTCTCATACTTGTATTTATTACTAATATTGATATTAACATTAAACTAATATTACTATAATATTGTAGTATTAAACTTAGTTGTTTTGCAATAAAAATAAAATTTAAATATAATAAAAATTTGATATATCTAATCTCCATAGACATACGATTTTATAACTTTTGAAGGGTATAGATATTAGAACATACCCTTAAATAAATAAAAATACCAATTTGAGAGACAGATAAGGTTGTCAGGCAAAGAATTACTAAACAAAAATCTTCTACTAAAAGCAGTAGGATTTAAGGAAAAAACAAACCCCATAAATAAAAATTTAGATAGCAATTAAAATCGAAAGAAGTAAAATAAAAAAATAACAAATAAATATTCTCTAGGGATTAAAACCTTAATAAAAACTGTATCAAATACCGATACAGAATAATTAGGCACCTATAAGGATTCAATTAAATTATTGAACGACCCAATAATTAATATAACGGGCTGAGTCTAATGTCCGGCGATTAGGATCAACGCCTTTAATTCTAGGAAGACTGCTCTTATAGAAACAATCCAATAATGAATCTCTGTTATTTCCTTTCATAGGAAAAATAGATCAATTCCCAATTTTCGGTAGCTTATACAATAGCTTAGCGATGACCACAGGTGAGTAACTTAGACTTATTACATTGTTTGTGATTGTAGTTTAGATACACTAAAATACAAAGATAATAATGATGAACTCTTGTGTATATGAGATTATGGGATTTGCTTGCTGTTTGAAATTACTTGTTTGACAAATACTACTAACCAAAAGTGATAATGAATGGCTTGTGAAATTACTATATGTGAAGCATGTTGAGTGTCTGAATGAAGTTTGAACACTTATAACCTGACTAAAAATTATCGAACTCATAAGTAAAATGATGCATGCATAGTATGATTTGCACATACTGCATTATGTTTGTACGATAGCCTACTACGTGTTAGAATTTCAATTCTCTGGTAATACTTGGTTTTTCTAGGCAAGAGGCTAGTAGTTCTACTCAAGTTTACCTTTGTCCTGTCGGTTCCATGGGAACTAACTGGTAACGAAGGACGCCACCCATGGTATCGCTGTGAAATGTCTAACACTTAGTGGAGTTTCTAAGTCTTAAAACAGGAAATGAGTGTTTAAAACATCATTAACATAAAGAGATAATAATTGTGAGGATTGTGGATTTCCTGTGTACTTAGTTTCTCCTGGGTAGGTGATTCATAGATCGGTTCCTTCAACCCCGATGAGAGGGTGTAAATCTCCATCCTATTTGGATTCCAGTTTATCCAAGCTTGTAATTGTCCATGTGTTTGATTGATGCACTACATATGATTGATAATAACTTGCTTGTTGTGATAAGTTCTGGTTATTCACTGATCCCGTGGTTCGCTCACCCCCCAACAGTTTTTGTGCAGGATTATTACTAGCTGGGATTGGGTTAGGAATGTGTGAAGAGAGTTTCTCCAATGAACTCTATTGAAGATAACAATATAGGATATGGTAAACTTAGAATGTAAACTAGATAAATTTTATATTGTTGAAATTTGAAAGTTATAGTTTGAAACCCATTTTCACTATTTGGTAGGGGATACCGATTCTCTGCGATCCTGGTAGAGATTGGAAAATCGGATTCCATAGTTGAAATCATGTAATATATTATATCACTTATATGATAAACATTGATAAATAAATAGAGTCTTGTATACTCTGACAACAACGGCTCTCATGTTACGGGTACATGTGATATGATAGCTTTAGATAAATACTACTAGGCCTTTTTGGAGTTGTGATATGTGCTATTTTAATTTTGTAACTTTAGCATTGTATGCCTTGCATGAAACTAGTAAAATTAACTGTCATTGTAAAGTTGTAAGTGTTCTGGTGAAACATGTTTTTGGTTGGTACTACAGCAAATGGACAAGGACAGAATCATGTCATCAATAACCAAGTAGATGCATCCTTGAATGGAAACCCTTCATCTAATCCTTCACCTAGCTCAGGTAATTTTTATGTAAGTTTTAACTTCTAGTTAATTTGAAGGTGTAATAGTTAGGTCTATGGTTTAAGTTTCATGACCTGCTAGTTCATGAGAGTCTCATATATATGTAGGAACTGACAGATTCTCAGCATTCTCACAACACGTAAGAGAAGTGCATACCGAGGAAAAGCACTTGAAAAGGAAAACAATAGACGAAAGGGCAAGATGGTTATTGAGTTTACCTATTCTGGTGGACGTCCACTAACAGCAGACCAATCATCAAAGTTAGCCTCTGAAATGGGGAAGGCTTGTAGGGACTTACTTCCTCTTTGTATCGATGACTGGAGAAAATTCCCCCATGCAGAAAAACAACGGGTTTGGGAGAGAGTAAAGGTATATTTGAAGTGAATTTGCATTTTTTTTTTCTTGTTTTGTTTCAAATTATTCAAGTTGGTTTTTTTTTTTTTTTTTTATAGCCAAATAAGCTTCAGTCAATAGATATGATAAATAAAAAAGATCAATTCCTAATAAAGGAAAATTGAGAATTATAGTGCTAGTGCCACTTTTTTACTCCAAAAACAACAAAAGCCACTCTATTCTCACTCCACATAACACTTTGAAGTAGGTTTTTTAATCTCTCCCCAAAATGATAGAGATCTCTACAAAAAAAAAAAAAAAAATTACAAATCCTTATTCCTCTCTTTATGATTTATTTGCTGCTAGCATTCAAGTCCATAAAATGAATGCTATATGATCTTAGGAGCAATAGAATTTAGACACAAGATAATAGCATGTAACATAGTTTGCATGTGATAACTCTATTAAGGACACTAGCACTATCAAAGTAAAGCAAATATTCAAGACACAATGCAGAAGGGCATATAGTTGATTGAATGCACATTATAAAATCATGACTTAACTCTAATAAGTGTGGTCTCAACTTGATTCATGACTAATGACCTCTCTTAATTGTTGCTTGTACTCTAGTCTATACTATTCCTCTTTGTTTGCAACAAGGTACGCACCATTCGTTTTAATTTGTATGTACACCTTAACAACAACCATCATCTGTTTTAAGATGATGCAATTAAAGTGCATACATTCATCTTAAGGTTATAGATTTTCCCTAATTCCCATTTTGATCCAATTATTTCTCATATGGCAATATTTGTGGCGGTATTGTGTTTCAAGAACAAGATATTAAATAAATTGAGATACTATATTAGAATTTATGGTTCTTAATGTTTCTCCATAACTGATTTGCCTTTGTGACAAACAGATTCTAATTTAAATCCATCGTGTCAATTTTTTGACATGCTCTTTTCTAATATGGTTAAATTATTTTTAATATAAGCTGGATTATATCCTTAGGGGTGAAAAACGGAATGTTTGACTTCTACTTCAGCATTTCTATCCTTTTTTCCTTCAGCAAATAAAGTAGGGAAGCTGATAAGTTTATGGCCTTGGATATGTTGATATCTAACATACGTTGGAATTACTGTATGATTAGTTGTTTGCCATCCATGTAAGCAATTACGTTAGTGAGCTCTTGTATCTTGCTTTAAACCTAATGAATTATATTATAGTCGAGTCATAGGAATGTGATGGCTAAGTAGAAAGTTTTGTAACTAGAAAATCACTGAAGATGAGAAAAATATCTTATTCTTGGTATCTAATGACAAATTTAGTGTGATAACCCATCTTGATTCATGTTTAGAAGGTCCAGCAAGATTTATAACTGTCCAGCAAAACATTTAGGGGAGAAAAAAATTATTGCAATTAACTATCACATCAGGAGAATGTATTGCTTATCCTTGGAAGGTAAGAAATGGAAAAGCTAAGGAGAGAAGTGTGAGTTTCTTTCTTCCCACATGTTGAAGTTATAATTCGAGTAGTTGATCTCTTTAATTTCTGACATTGTTCCTTTGTAAAAGCTACTAGAAGAGACTGCTATACTTGTTTTCTTAAATTTCTAGAGCTATTCTATACCTGTTGCTATTGTTGCTACTTTTTTAATTGATGGATTTGATCTTTTTTATGTAAAAAAAAAAAAAAACATTCTCTCATCTATAGTGATATGTTTGATGTAGAATCGTTTTGAATATTGATGACATCACAAAAGATTCTGAAAAGTTCCAGCTGCTGATAAATGGATGGGCAATCTCCATAGAAACCATCGATGTAAAACTAAAAATAAGTGGAACAAGGTTGGTGATGTTGCTAGACCCAAAGGTTCAAGTGATGATGATTGGAAAAAGGTTACTGAAAAATGGACTAGGGAGATTGAACAAGAGCGATCAATATCACAATCGAATGAACCGTCTGCAAAGGTGAATTCTAAATCATTTTTGCACTTAGAAATTAGTTTATACTATCATATGTTTGCTGATTTTTTCATTTATAGAAGACAAGGTCAATGATTGGGAGAAATGCACGCAACAATGTCAAATATCTACATAGGGCTGGCTCTAGATCATTTGAGAGTAGGAGAAATGAGCAAGTGGGTATTTATTAATGTTTTTTCTATGCTTATATTATTGATTAATGCTTTAACATTTTCCATACATATCTAAATGTGTAGATTAATCAAAATCGCCAACCATTTAATGCCATTGAGTTCTTTAAGCAAACTCGATATAGCGTTCCAAGGCCTGATGGTACAGGAGGTTGGGTATCTCAACAAGCTGCAGAGGATTATGTAAGTTTATTGGATGTGTAAAATTTTGGACTTATTTTAAAGTAATGTGTTATACATAATGTATGTCTTTATTGTTTGTAATTCAGGATAACATGGTGAAGATGTATGAGGAATCTCAATCTTCAGATAGTCCATTGACTTCGTAGGAGATTGTTGATAGGTTTATGAATGCAATTTCAAGGTCAGACTATCATCCTGGAAGAGGGTATGGACCACCATCAATTGGGAAATCAGCACGAGGACGAACTTCTATGGAAGAGTTGAGAGCTGCCTTAGAAGAAACAAAAGCAAAGCTTCACGAGGAAAGAACCCTACGCGAGGAACAATCTGAACAGGTAATTATTGTCACTTCTATGTTATTGATGGTTCACTAGATATTAGATAAAATATACACCTGCTATAACTGGTTGGAGTGTTGATTGTTGTTATTGATCTGGTTGTTGAGGATATTATTCTTATTGTCTGTTTTTTAACTATGATTTGGTTGGCTGTGTTTTTGAAAATTGTTGGCTGTTCTTTAACTTCATCTAGTTGTACTCTTTCAAATGCATAAATAATTTGAGGATGGGATCAGTTATAGGTTGATAGTGTGGTATGTGGATAGCATGCATGTAGTAAGGTACAAAAAGAAATAATAGTGTTTTAACTTAAGTGAAAAAAAAAATTTATGTAAAAGCTGCTTAAAAAATTTCTCAATGTCCTTACAAAATGTGTTTATGTGTTCTAGTTGCTGGATTTGATAATATGGTCACTAACATGTTCAAATAACATTAAGGAATTGGTTTCATAAGGTTTCAATAGCAATTATTTAAGATTTTTTGCAAAGAAAAACTCACTTTGTCACGTAATATTGAAAAATTCATTCTTCCTTTCCATGTGACAAGCTTCTTTTGCACTTTTTTAGTTTTTCACAAAAATCTAAAATGAGTATTTACTTTGGAAGATATATTGGATTTGCAATTTGAGCTTATTCAATTGGAAGATATTATGCTAAATGTCTCAGTTTTGTTCTCTTTGGGAAAATATTTCCTTGGTTTATGTCTACTAAATTCTAAGTGATATTCAATCTGTTGGGCTAGTAGATTTTGAGAAACAACGGATGCATCATGGAGGCATTGCATATATTCTAGCATGTTTTACCTTTGCTCTTTTGCTACATGAATAAAGTATAGAAATCTTCTTATTTCACTTTATTTAGTCTCTTTTACGGGATTGGGAAAATGTTGGCTTTTAATATCTGGGATACCTTACAAGAATTTGCAAAAGAATTTCTTAAGAAGATTAGATCATGATATTTGTACAAAAAAAATGTTATGAATTGCATTTAAAGCTGAATGTAACTTTCATATCTATGTAAACTTCTTAAATGATAAATTTGATAGATGTTCTTATTCAAAACTAAATATAAGTTTAATTTGTCCTTTGCATATTGGTATGTATGTTTTGCAGCTAGCCAAAATTACTGAACTGGTACAACAACTTTGCTCCAGCTATCCTAGTACTTCAAGTAAGTTATTTCATTAAGCTTTGACATTACTCACTCTCTTTCTTTCATTAATAGTTCAATAGTAAGTATATTTATGTGTGCTTTATTACTTAACATTTTGTTTTACAGAAATCCAAGTGGACGGGATCGATCTCTAAGGCCATCTAATAATGAAGATAGTGATGGAAGTGAGGATGAAAGTGGAGGAAGTGAGGATGACAATTGAGATAGATTGGAATTTTTTGGAAATGCCTATGATGGAATATGATTATCTCTTTTAGCATGTTTGAATTGATGCTTTTAACAACTTATGTGTAGGTTTGTTTTGAGGAGGTGGGTAGGGGTTTTCTAACCATTTTTTTGAAATATACCTCGAATTGAATAGGATTATGTTTTTGTACATGTCCAAACTAACTCTCAAGAATCTTTTGTCTTGCTTGATGTTTGAACTTATTATATGAGTATTTTGGTTCCACTTTGCACAAGTGTGCAAATTGATTGATGTATGTTGGAAAAGTTTATGTTTGTTTATCGTAATAGTGTTATACACATTACACAGGTATATTTAGGAAAAGGTGTCTTTAAACACCACTTATGTATTTTGCTAAATAGGTTCAATGAGCTTCTACATAAATAGTTATTATACTCATCACAACTTGATGTTTGAACTTATTATATGAGTATTTTGGTTCCACTTTGCACAAGTGTGCAAATTGATTGATGTATGTTGAAAAAGTTTATGTTTGTTTATCGTAATAGTGTTATACACATTACACAGTATATTTACAGGAAAAGGTGTCTTTAAACACCACTTATGTATTTTGCTAAATAGGTTTAATGAGCTTCTACATAAATAGTTATTATACTCATCACAACTTGATGTTTAAACTTATTATATGAGTATTTTGGTTCCACTTTGCACAAGTGTGCAAATTGATGTATGTTGAAAAAGTTTATGTTTGTTTATCGTAATAGTGTTATACACATTACATAGGTATATTTACAGGAAAAGGTGTCTTTAAACACCACTTATGTATTTTGCTAAATAGGTTTAATGAGCTTCTACATAAATAGTTATTATACTCATCTTAAGTGCAATCTACAATCATCCATGAAAAAAACAAGAACAATATTAGCGAAGTTTAAAATAATAGGTATGTATAATGTTCATTTGTATATAAGCCACACAAATAATATGGCCTATCATATAACATATGGCCATGTTTCAATGCCACGTTTTATAATGCAATTTCTACGGTAAATTACATTGGCCACGTTTTCTTATTTAAAGTCGCAAAATCCACATCACAACAATTCCATGCATAAAAAGGCGAGAACAAAGTTTGTATATTAGCCACACAAAAAATGTGGCCTATCATATCACATATGGCCACGTTTCAATGCCACGTTTTATAATGCAATTTATACGTTAAATTACCTTGGCTCACCAAATTCATTTCATAACAATCCCAAATAAAAAAGGCGGGAACAAAATTTGCATATTGGCCACACAACAAAAGTCGCCTATCATATAACTTATGGTGACGTTTTTATGTTACCTTTCATTATGTAATTTTCGCGCTAAATCATCTTCACCATGTTTAATTTTTTAACGTGGCCAAATCAATTTGCGACACAGCTTGGGCGACGTTTATTAGCCACATTAATTAAACGTTGCAAAATGTATTTTGCCACGTTTTTTTCCCAATTTGCAACGATAATTTAACGTGGCTAAACCTCAAAATTCTTGTAGTGGCTAAAGCTGTTAACGTTGTAGTACATATATTGAACAGATCACCTACAAAAGCAGTCCTCAATAAGATGGCTTATCAAGCTTGGTATAAAAAGAAGACCCCAGATTCATCATATGAAGATTTTTGGATGTCTAGCATATTCTCTCATTCCATCACAGAAGAAAGAAAATTTTGTTGAGAAAGGAGAAAAGTATATTTTCATTGGTTATAGTGATGAATCCAAAGGATATTGCCTTTTCAATCCAAATAAAATTGAGTTAGTTATTTCAAGAGATGTTATATTTGATGAAGAAGGATCATGGGATTGGAAAGAGAAATCTCCAATTATGGAAAGAATTTTGCCCTCAAGATCTAATGCTATGTAGCTAGATCCTCAATCAGTTTCAAGACCAAATACTTTTGATACTCCTAGCACATTAGTGCCTCAAGAATTTTATCCAAATTAAAAAGTCCAATAAGGAAGGTACATTCTTTAAGTGATATTTATGAATCATGCGAATTTGCATTCTTCTCTTGTGAACCATAAAAATATGAGGAAGCAGCAAAGGAAAGAAGAAGGATAAAAGCCATGGATGATGCGGTGGCAACTATTGAGAAGAATCATACTTGGGAGCTTGTTGATCTTCCAAAAGATAAGGAAGTTATTAGATTAAAACAGGTTTATAAAACCAAATATAGAAAATATGGTTCCATCAAGAAGCACAAAGCACGTCTTGTTGTAAAAGGATATTCACAACAGCCAGCCACGTATTGATTTCAATGAAACATTTGCACCAGCTACACGTATGGAGACCATAAGAATTGTCCTTGCATTAGTAGCTTAATTATTGGATGTCAAATTAGCATTCTTAAATGGAGAATTGCAAGAAGAGGAATATGTAGAACAACCTATTAAAGGCAAAGAAGAAAAGGTATATCGCCTACATAAGACGTTATATGAATTGAAGCAGGCACCATGAGCATGGAATAACAAAATTGATAGCTATTTCAAGAAAAATGGATTTCAAAGGAGTCAAAATGAACCTTCACTTTACTTCAAAAAAGAAGATATAAATGATTTCCTTATTGTATGCTAATATGCGGATGACTTGATCTATACAAGTGCAAGTTAATCCATTTTGGATGAATTTAAGATGGTAGTGATGAAAGAATATGAGATGACTGATTTAGGTCTTATGAAATATTTTCTTGGAATTCAAGTTCGTCAATCTAAGGGAGAAATATTTATTTCTCAAGAAAAATATTTGGATAATTTGTTGAAAAGATATCAATGAGCAATTACAAGCTGATTGCTACTTCACTTGCAGCAAATGAGAAATTACAATCAAAAGATGGATCGCCAAAGCTTGATGTAAAGATGTATAGAAGTTTAGTTGGGTCATTGATTTACTTGAAAAATATATGGCCATATGTTGTTTATCTAGTCAGCTTAATTTCTAGATTTATGCAAAGTCCAAGCAAGCTACATTATGCAATAGCTAAAAGGATATTGCAATGTTTGCAAGGAACAAACAATTATGGTATCCATTATGTGAAGCAAAAGAATTCAAGCTTATTAGATATACAGATAGTGATTGGGTTGGGTCTATTGATGACAAAAAAAGTTCATATGGATAAGTATTTTCTTTGGGATCAAATATTATATCTTGGTCTTTAAAGAAACAAAAGACAGCATCATTATCATCATCTAAAGCAGAATATGTAGCAGCTACAGATGCAGCATGTGAAGCAATATGGTTGACAAGAATTTTGGTAGACTTAAATCAAAGCCAAGATGCCCCCACTATTATCCATTGTGATAATATGTCAACAATTGCTACGACAAAGAATCTAGTATTTCATGGACGAACACAGTATATTGAGTTACGACATCATTATATCAGGAATTTGGTATAAAAAGGTGAAATTCAACTTGAATTTATCAATACAAAGGAGCAACTCAGAGATATATTTATAAAAGTTGTATCAATAGAAAAATTCTAGCAATTTAGAAGAAGTTATAAAATTGCAAATTAAGAAGGGGTGTTGAAAATATAATTTGCATTTTTATATATGTATGGAGATGAAAATTTGCTTAACATTCAGGCAATGGACAACAGTGATATGGCGGTTAATTGTTGTAGATCGTGGAAGCAAAGTCTGGAATATGAGTTGTTATTAGATTAAAATATGAACTATCATTCGTAAATTATACTATTGCCACTTGTACAAATTTTAAGCTGTTATCTTTGGCTTTTCAAACATGAGTTGTACTGAGTTATATCACCAGCTAGAGCTCTAATTTTTTGCTGCCTTATAGTCCTATAAAAGGACGTTTGTACTACTTGTAATTTACATTTTTATGAGATAATATAATGATGTATGTTCAATCCAAGCACAGTGTTAGATGGTGAACAGAGAGAGAAGGGGACGATGGATTCTTTTCTTTTCTTTTCTGTCTTTTTTTTTTTTTTTATTTTTTTCAGAATACATGCGTTAGAGAGAGAGAGACAGATATGTTTGATTGAGGATTTTTCCCTCCAAAGGTATTATTGTCCTCCCGCCTGAAAAACTCTAGCCCGCCCCATCGAATATTTTTTGGGTGAATGCATGTGCAAGGTGCATCGAATAACCAACCAAAAGGGGGTGCTCTCATAGTTAAAACATTTGAATAACCTGTAGGTGTGTATGATAGCAATATTAAAACAATATGACTCTTGTCTATGAAAATTTCCTTGTAGGATCCTAATTTAATAACACAGAGTAATGGACTTTCACTCTTTATTGCATCAGGAATTCTGCAGATGCATGTACGACAATTGATTCTTACATTTACAACATTAAATGATGCGTCTAAACAAAAGAAACTTGTTCCCATATTCCTCCTTAAAAGGAAAAATATTAATGTGGGCCCATAAGATCATATATAAGTATAGAATTATTAAACAGTGTAAACATAAGCACGAGAGCTTAATCCAACAATAAATATTTGAGCCGCAGGTCCTGCACAAGAGAGCCAAAAATACTACACACAGAAATTCAAAGAGCCATTGTAGAGAAACCAATCATGTCAAGCTACACAACTTCCATCGAAAACTCACATTCTAACGAGTGGACGCCATTCATTGGTGTCTACATAGCACTGGCCACATTAGTCTGTGTCATAGCTATTTTTTTAGATCTCGTGAGAGGAATGTGGAGTAAGCAATACTGGGTAACATTCAATCTCCTCTCGATAAATGCTGTTTCTATAGGTATTATGACAGCAGCCTCCAAACTTTCGATGGATTTAAGTACACCAATGCCTCGAGAAATAGATCAACTTGCTAAGTTGAGCACCTCCTCCTTTTTGTGCATTGCACTTGCTTGCATTGCACCAACCGTAGGGAGATTGAAGGATAGTGAGCTCCTTTCAAATATTGGAGCTCTTTGTGTTTTTGTTATCCCTCCATTGGTAAGTGTCTGCATCCAATTAAAAACTGGAGTTATTTTCACATTCCAAACAGCACATATAACCATTATAGTCATGATTTGTATTCTTCTTATCAAATGTGCTCTTTCAGCTATAGTTGTGTCGATGTATAAAGCTTCATTCAATTCTGTGTACGAGAGTCAGCATCAAGAAGCGTTGTTAGCCTTGCAAAATAGTCAACATGGTAAACATCCTAAGACCGAGGATTTGGAACTATATCTTAAAAGATATTCTGCAATTGCTCATTCTTGCTGCCCCCATATCTTGATGGCAACTTCAAATGACAGTGTTATTTTCGCAGTTTTTGGTTTAGTTGCCCCAATAACATTTTTTACTGTTCTTATTGCTCGTGTAACTCATAAGGCCAAATTCCTGTATCCAACTTCACACAATGCCAGATCTGACTATGACTGGTCAGTTCTGTTTATTTTTATCATTCAAACTATAGGTGTAGGACTAGGAACCATCGTCTTATGCGTTAGAGGGCTTTATTATGCCAGTTTACACTTAGGTTTGGCCAATAAGAAAGAGAACAAAGAAAAAGACTGTGTACAGTCAAGGAAGGAAGACTCAGCATCAGCCCGGGAACAGTCAGAGAAGGCAGGCTCAACATCAGCCCAGGAACAGAGTGAGTACTGGATGCAGGGTAACTGGATGCTGCACTGGGTTCCACTGTTTCCTTTCATTGAATATTGGCAGCAAAAGTGCCTTGGATGTCCATTAAAACTTATATTCTTGTTGATCTGCTCATGGTTTGCATCGGCTTTGTTGACTGTTAATGCAGTCCTTATTTGGGTTGTCCCCGGATATTTCTGGAAAATAATTAGCTCTGTAATGCCTGCGTGCCCTCCTTCCAATGAGCATGACCAGGTGCCCGAAGACCTTAAACCTTATTTTTCGAATATGGCTGGGAATTTCCGCCCAGTCGAGAAGATGGAGAAACACATTACGAATGTTAGCGACCGATGCTTGGCTGCAGAGGAGAGGGGAACAAAACATCTCACAACGTTGCTGAAGACATACAAAACGGTTGGTTTTGAAGGAGTTGCCAAGTTCCGAATTCCCCCAATCCCTCCATCAGTGAAGGATTCTCAAGTGAAGTCCCGAAATTTCACATCGGATGAGGATTCTGATGTCCAGCCCCAGATCACACCATCATGGGAGGATTCTCAAAAGTCTCCTCCTAACTGTTGGGCCCTTTCCGTGCTGACACTGACATGGATTGCTATTCGTCTTCCTGGTATTGATTACTATTTAAAGGATGATTTAAGGAAGGGTGTGTTGGAGGGCCTTGTTTATGTCAAGCTCATAGAAAACATTTTCAATGACAAACCTGACTTCACTAATCTTCGGTATTCAGCAACTAACCAGTGGTTTCTTTTGGTTTTTTTGGACATGGTAAGTTCCCTTCTCCGGGGGATTCGTTCAGATCGGAGAAACAATGATCGTGGTCGTGAAGATACGAATGGGACTGCAAAGCGAGCCCTTAAGTCGATTATGGAACGTGAGAGAGAAAAACTCACCGCGCCAAGGACAAGAAGATTCTTGTGGGACGATTCGGATCCAGATGAAAAAGTGGCGGCACATTACAAGTATGGAACATGTGAGATGATATTGCGAGAATGCGAGAACGATCCGGATGACAGCCCCCTGATCTTCAAAAAGATATGCGGTACCATCTCGGATATATTGGGAGCTTGCCTTGTCAATTTGAAAACCTATATAGTTGAGGAATGTAAAAAGAGCTCATCTATTGAGGATAGGAGAGAGGCTGCTTGTCAAATTCTCAAATTTTTTGGGAAAACTAAAGAAATCCTTAAAATCCTGGAAGTGGAGGAAAAAGGTATTCCGGATATAGATCCGGAGGAGATGGCATATATGGACAGCTGGCGTCAACCGATACCTTAGTTCAGAGTCATGGGCATGGGAATGTCGACTGTGTTTCTCCCTCGAACATTGTTGTAATGCCGTTGTTTCATTTCATTTTTTATTTTAACGCTTCACGCGTGCGCGAGTGTGGTTTGCTCTACTTGTTTTTTTGGTCGTGGTTGTTTTGCAAGTTTTCTTTTGTTGTAATACTGATGTTTCATTTCATTCCATATCATTTAAGAAAGACTTTGTGTGCGTGCATGTGTGTATATATTCCCATTAATTATCCTTTAAAGTAAATTGATATGGAAAGTCCCTTCCCCCATTCTACAAAACTTAACAAAAAAATTATACAATTTGAAAAGGCTTTTATGGTATCTCGTATCTTTGATAAGGATATGTTCTACAATTAACTTATTGTCAGACAATTAAAGTCATTTCCTCATCCAACAAAAAATACTAGAAAAGACGTATGTAATTTCATTGTGGGGATGCAACACCAAAGCGTTTAATATCTGAGAACACTCAACGAGTGAATCTCAAAACGTGAACTTAATCACGCATATGCTAAGCAATTGCAAATTCAGAGAAAATCTTTTCAATTCAATATCAAAGATGTCAAAACATCTGTTATGTATACAAAGACAAACCTAAAGGTTTATTTATACTATTACATGAAAATCCTAAACAGGTAAATAATAAATACAATATTGACTAATAATAAAGACAAATAATAAATACAAATTTAAAAAGGAAAATAGTAAATACAATTTATACCAATAATAAATACAAAAAAATCGTGTAACATAACTAACAAAGTAGGCCCGCTTAAAGGCTGGTCAAGGCCGGCAGTGTAGCTGATCAAGGACAGTGGCGTAATAGCTTGTCATCCGCATCGGTGGGGAACTTCTGCAAATTTATTACGAGATCACACTGTGACTAATACTATAATTAAATTAATTATTAAAAAATTATTGTAAAAAATTATGATATTTTATGGTATGATTTCTGCATCTCCACTCACCTTCATGATGTGATGGTTTCTTTTTTTTTTTTTTCAACTTCCTATTCTTTCTTCTAAGCTTCCTTTCCTATGCCTCCTGCGCCTGCTTCCAAAAACATAATTTTAGAGCCCTTAACATCATTTACCTTGTTATCGGGAAAAAAAAAATCATTTACCTTAGGATAAACTTTCACGTTTAGACCTTAGCCTGTAGAACGACGTGCAGTTGTAGAAGCATGAGAGAGTAAGTTGACTGTTTAAAATTAATATAGTATCAAACTAAGAGGTCATCTATTCAAATTCCTTTGCTATAATTTCACCTCCATTCAATTATCATTACATGATAGACCTCAACCAACATTAACATGCAATAAGGAAAAGCTCAAACTATAGATTGGATGTAAAAGTTAAAAAACCATAATAGTGGAGAAGAAAACTTACAAAACATTAAAGTAAAAGAAAATGACAATACTGTGCTATGACTAAGATTGTGATCAATTAGGGAAATGTGTAGAAAAGTAAATGATAAATATAGTGTGGAAGAAAGAAGCTTGTGAAGAAAAGTGAGTAGTTCACTATTATGGATAGGAAAAAAAAAAATAAAAAGCTATTTACTTTGTCAAAAATGGAAATACTAGGCCAATTGAAAAAAAAAAATTTAGATTATAAATGTGGAGAAGAATATTCGTTTCTAGCTTAAATAGAGTAGATAATATATAATACACTTACAGTAATTATCACATATTTTCCTATTGGTAATTCTATTAAATAAGGTAAATTCAAGTTTTTTATGTGATTATGCGTTCATTCTTGTTCAATAAACTTGTATGGTATAAACAGAACAATTGAAAGAGACAACTATTTCAAGATTTTCCATCGATAACTACCATAAACTTATGATAATTTACTCTTTTTTTCTCCTATTATCTTAATATTTGTTTACATTATGTTATTCTTGATGTATTAGAGATCAACTATTGTTTATCCATCAATTTGGAAAAAAAAAAACACAATTACAATTTAGACATAAATAATTTCTTGCCTAGGACACATTTTGAAATTAATCACTTATTTAAGATCAAAATGAAAATAATTACTAAATTCCAGTACCAAAATTCTAAGGACAAAACAAGATACGATCCATATGTATATCGCGTGTTATAGAAGCAATATAGACGAGTCATATATTGCCTCTCTAAATCGCGATATACATACAAGAATATTGCACTTTTAAAAAGCAATATAGATATTGCTTTTAATATTCTCAATAGCAATAATACTAAAATATCATATCATGAGTCACAATCGTGATGTACTTATAACTTTCCTTATCGTGTTTCATAAATGCAATTTAGCAACTATATATTAGTAAACTTGTATATTAGTACTTATTTGTAGAAGAACCGAGACATATGTTAGATCCATTTAGAGAAAATAGATTACCTAAATACCACCATTGCATTGCATGTCCAAGATGGATATTAATTTTTTTTTTTTTTTTTGCATCGCATGTCCAACGGGCAATACACTTGTATATCGCTTATGCAAGATGTGATATATAATTTGGTTAAATTGTTGCATCTAGGGGTGTGCACGGTACGGTTCGTTCGGTTTGTATTTCGAACCGAACCGCACCATAATTTACGGTCGATTTTTTTTTAATTCGAACCTAACTATACGGTTCGGTTCATAATTTTTTTGAACCGAAAAAAACAGTCCGGTACGGTTCGTTTGTGGTTCGAACCGTTTTTTCATAAAATAAAAAATATATTCTATCAAAAAAGTTCAATTACATATTTCTTATCACTAATGCAAATATATACAATAATATTTAAAATTAATCATTTATCAAATAAACATGTAAAACTTATAGGAAGGAAAAGATTTCATCCATTATAAAATTATAACTATGACTAGTCTCATTTTTTTGAATTATCTTGAACTATAATGATATACTAGACTTTATCTCAATATAAGATATAAAATGTAATTCGTTGTATGCTTCTAACTAACATATTACCAATTATATAAATCAATAAGTAGCTAAATAATAGAACTAGATTAATTAGTAAGACAAATGGAAAAGAAATATGCAGAAGTTAGAATACTAGAGGTTAAATTCTAAAATCTACCTTACTTATAGATAACATAACAATTAAAACAATTATTAAAAAATCTAATTTTATTCTAAGAATAACACATATATAAGTAAAAAAATTTTACAACAATTAATTTTTTTAAGTTAGAATACTAGAGTTTAAATTCTAAAATCTATCTTACTTATAGATAATATAACAATTGAAACATATTATGAAAAATCTAATTTTATTCTAATGACTAACACATATCTAAGTAAAAAAATTTAAAAACAATATTTTTTTAAATAAATTAATTGTTTTTAAAATTTGTGCATAGATATGTACCATTAATAAAACAATTAAGAGTAAAAATAATATGTTTAATTTTTTTAATATATAAATGGTTCGGTTCGGTTAGAACTATACGGTTCGGTTCATGGTCCCGAAACCGAACCGCGAACCGTTTGCTCTTCAATGAATCGAACCACGAACCAAACCGTTTAAAAAAAAGAACCAAAATTTCGGTTTGGTTCTGTCCGGTCCGGTTCGGTTTACGGTTCGGTCGGTTTTTTTTGTACAGCTTGAGTTGCATCGTATCTTGAATATGCCTTACACATGTAAAATTGTATATCTCATATCTAAGATACGATATAACCATTATATTTAGGCAATTATTTTTATTTATATTATATTTGTGTATTTCTTTTTCAAGGATGGTAGACACATGTTTTACCCTAATATATTATCCATATTCTATCTTCATTAAAAAAAATGCATTAACAAATTATTAATTAAAATAGGGATATTAAATGAATGAAGTGTAAGCATACACATCAAATAAAATAAACAAGAAACTATTTTAGCAAGATTTGATGTGAACTTTCTCCCCAGTAGATTTGATATTTATTTTATATTATCAATTAAAGATACTCGTTTTAGAAAAGGAAACTACTAACTAAAACTCATAAATCCCAAGCCAATTATAGTGAGAATACTGCGATTTACAACATAAACAACACACACTCTCTCTAGAATCACATTAAAAATCACATCCCCTTTTCTCTCTACATTTTAAGAAGAGTCAAAATCTCTTATGTTTATTTGTTCCCATTTTAATTATTTTATTTTATATATTATTAATTTCATTGACCTTTTATGGTTTGGTTCAAATTAAAAATTTTCTAAGCCATTAAATAATGGTTTGGTTTGGTTTGGATTACAAATTCAATTAAAATTCTAACTAAAAATTTTTTTTTCTAGTTTTTTTTTTTTTTTCATTTGTGTAGATACTTAAATATTTATATCAATTTACAAAGTTTATATTATAAACCATGACAAAATACTTTATGAATTCGTTATACTTTTAATCTATAATTTTTATAAAATCAGTTATCCACCAATAAAATGCATCCACTAATCAATACATAGTAAGTCATAATTTATAATTTTTAATAGAACTATCAAATCAATCATCTACCAATAAATTTAGCAAAAAAAAAAAAAAAATCATCTATCAACAAAATTCATCAATGAATAAAATGATTCGCTGACAAAATACATTAAACAATTAATACATATAAGAGTTTATAACTAAATAAATAAATTTCATACTTTATAAAGTTAAAAAACTATTAAAAAAATAGTTCATCATCAAAAAAGCATATATCATGAGCTTAAAAAAAATTTAAAAATGATCAAGTTGATCTTAATCAATATTCACCAAATAATAAATATCATATGAATATATATGATCTCTAACCAATCATCATAAAAAAAATATATAGTTATAATTATAAGTAAATATTATTATATTTTTCTAAAACTATTTAGTTCGGTTTTATAGATTGGTTTGGTTTACCTTCCAAACCAAACCATAAATTTATGGATTGGTTTGGATTGAAATTTTTTAAACTAAATTGTTAAAAAAAAACCTCATATTTTCGACATGGTTTTATTCGGTTATGAATTGGTTCGGTTGGTTTTTTTGCCACCCCTGAGCATAATTCTATGACAATTCACTTTATTTTTCTCCTATTATCTTCATATATGTGTTGATGTCACGGTATTCTTAATATACTATCCATATTTTATTTTATTTTATTTTTTAAGCAAGAGTTTTGCAAATGCAAGGCCTCAGAGAACCTAGAGTGGAGATAAACTATATATATCAACATTCAAAGATGGATTATAAATTATTAACTAAAATAGGCATACTAAATAAATAAAGTGTAACCGTAGACATCAAATAAAATAAATAATAATCCATTTTAACAAGATTTGATGTATCTCCCCAACAGATTTGATATTCGTCTTGTATTATCAATTAAGAATACTCACTTAAGAAAAGGAAACTGTAATTTTTTTTTTTTTTTTGGCCAAAAAAGGAAATTAATAATTAAAACTCAAGAATCCCAGCTATTTTTCAGATCTTAATGTGCCGCCAACGGTAAAGCCAATGCAAGTTAGGACATAGTATGCTGCCGTATTATTACAACATAAACAACACACTCTCTGTCTCTCTCAAGAATCACTAGATCTTAATATTAATATATGATATGAAAAGAAATGTCAGATTATTATATTAAGATTATGAATAAGAAGAAAATAATTAAGGAAGTTGACCTTTATTTTTGGCTAAATAATATCTAATACTTTCAGATTATTCATATATATATTTATATTATATAGTATACGATGCACCCGTATGCGTGTGAAAAAAAAATTATAAAGAAAATATGAGAACAGTTATAAAAAAAATATAGAAAATGAAAAGATTTTTACTAATATTTTTTTACTAATATTTTTTTACACGAATTATATAATTTTCCTTTAATATTAATAGATATGTACTAGGAAACATACATTGCGATGTCACACCCTTAAATCTTACTTAGTTACATCCTTTCGTCCTTTTTTTTTATTTTTTTTATTTTTTGCCTTCTGGTTAGTTTTTGCTGCTCTTGTTTTTCAACTTCCATAACATCATCAAATGCACAACTATGCCGCCGTTCTATTATGGCAAAGTTAGAGGCAATATTATTCCTAATACTAGTGATTGGTCTCCCATTTTTCCTACTGTAACATACGATTTCGTTCTCCAAAGAACACATCGTCAAATGCTTTGCGACAACTACACTGAAGTTCTTGTCGATATCCAAGACTACGAAGCCCTGCGGACAAGAAAAGGAGGATCCTGCTGCTTTCCATCCTCAATTACCCTGAAGCACTCAAGGCTCACATCCGTGGAATATTCGCAGACATGAACGTCGACCCTGTGCCCGCGCTTTGGGAGGACATGACACAATCATTTATTACGGAGTCCCATAGTCTTGCTCAAGTACACGATCGCAGGTGTATATAATTGTTAAACTAGACCTGTTAATTCGTACCGAAGAGGATGTTTATGTGAGTAGTATCTCATCCGCATCATCAGAGTTGTTTACGCGTCAATGTCTTATGGAATGCGCTTCCAGGATGGGTTTTGAGGAAATAAGATACGATGATGCTGTTGATTATAGTTGCTCTATTTGCTTGGATGAGTTGTGTGCTGGACAGAGTTGATAAAGGCACCGTGTGATCACTTATTTCATAAAGATTGTATTTTCCACTGGCTAGATAGGGGAATATCGTGTCCATTATGCCGGCTTGAGTTTAACTGATGAGTATGGTAAAAAACCGAGTAATACTATTGGAGATGCGCCTAGGGTTTTAGTGAGTAGGAAGTGAATATCATATTCGCATCAGTCCTTTCTTTTTATTCTTTTAGGGATGCAAATGCCTTTTACTTGAGAGTTAAAAGGTGATATTACTAAGCATATGAGAGCATTGTCATCAATACTTTCTCTGTTTATAAGGATTTTTTCTCTCAAGATGTTTGTTCTATTATTATGAATATTGAATGAAGTAGATTCATGATTATTAGATATCTTTTATTTATTATTTTTTTTTTCTACTTCAAATCTTTTAAATAATCGCATTATTTATTGAACCTTTTTTAAGAAATTAGATGCTAAAGATTAGTTATATTGTAGATGTTACCATATTAACATTGGAAACATAATTAAGAAGAGAAAAAATAAAAAAATCAGTCCCACAACTAATCGCTATAAAAAAAAACTGGTATTTAAAAAACAGAAATTTTACAACTGAAAACTTGTAAGAGGAATTATATTTTTACAGATAGAATTAACGATAATAACTTTTGCAACAAAAATTTACATTTAAAAATACAAATTCTATCTTCCAATGAATGTCGAAGATGCATGTATTAATAATATATTAAAATTCTAATAAGGATGACTATAATAATATTACAGCCGTTCGTATAGGAATGCTTTCGTACTATATCGAGGCACGTCAAAATTGCGGGATGTTTCATTCCTTCCCGCCCTTGAAATTGTCTCAATGTTTCATGCCAAATCAGCATATCATCTCTGTATCTATTGGTGGAAGGTTTTTTTATTACCACTCTATAATGCTCGTGTTGAATATATATTTTTCCTATTTCTGCTCCATTGAAGTATCCATTGATTGGTTTAGAAAATAGGGAGTTTTATGGTTCAATCCATGCGTTCGTTCAATCAATCATATAATTATTAAAATAAATATAAAAATTAAAATATTAACTATTTTAATGATTCGATCTCAATTGGATATGATGTAAGCCGTTAGATAGTCGACGAAACTAGTTCCATCAAAATTAATAATGGGACTATAAGATTTCCTTGAAAATATTATGACTAGTAATATGCTTAACTAGGCTAGTTAAGATTTTAAGGTTTTACAAAAATAAATAAAGAAATAGATAAACTATTAATACGGGCATGAACAAGGTTCTTAACATGATTTTTTATATTAAGATCTTAATCTTTGAGTCTCGTCACCGTTAGTGTAAGACCCTTGTAAAATTCACCCCAAAAAGTTAGCTTCATTTTTTTTATCTTCTTTATTTTTTTACAATTGTTGAAGTAGACCAATGGAAAGATGAATACATAGTGTTTTACCTATTAAATCACATCTAGGGACTTAAAATAAGGGATCTCGATTAAAGTGCAAATTCTTGTCCTTAAAAATTTGATATGGCACTTACGGAATTTGAATAAGATCATTACCATTGCATGTACTCCTATAGTTTTTGGAGACGATAAGTTAATAGGAAGAAATTATAAAAAAAAAAAAAAAAACCTACTACTAATGGAACTAAGGATTAATAAATGAACAAAATATGATTTTCATAGTGTCTTACCCAAAATGAAGAAGCTAGTAAGGAAACTACTCCATCAAACCTTGAATCTTGATTAGGGATGGAAAAAAACCAAGCTAGCTTATAAACCATTCGAGCTTGACTCGATATTTACTTGAGTTTAATCTGAGAATAATCGAAACAACCTCTTGCTCAAGATACTCAAGCAGTTTATTTTAATCAAGCTTGGGTTTCATATGTTTTGCTTGATTGACTCATGAGTCTTATTGAGCTCTATCAAGCTAAAGTCAAATGCTAGTATCAATCAAATTGAAATAAAGTTATGGATATTAATATTATTATAATTAGAATTGAGAATAATTTTTTTAATATACTAAGACTAAGTGAGAATAATTGAGCAAGGCATGAACTTATACGGTACCATTTTAAGTCAAACTCAAGCTTAAAATCTTAAATTTAGACAAGCTTGAGCTTTGAAATTTCAAATCAACCTCAACATTGTACTACACTAATTTGAATCAACTCGTTTACAACCATACTCCCAACCAAATAATGGAAATTGCTTGGTAAACCTCTTTATGTTTAAATTGTCATCTATCTAAGTACCATCAACTACCATTTATTAATTATAATATATAATTCAAAAGTAATTTCAATAGACTTTTTCTTATGAAGGAAATGGTTACATGACTTTATACTTATAGAGTCTTAATATGTAAGGACCCCACTTACCCTATACCAAAATTTCAAGTAAGTCAGATCCCCTGGCCATGTATGATACTTTAAGTATTACACGCACAAATATCTTTAAAAGATTTGTTTACGTTGAGCATTGTTAATCAGTTTTAATTTCTAAAATCACATAATTACATTATAAAGGTAACTAGATTTGGGGCAAAAGAACGATCCAAATAAAAACATTTCTAGCTTCTTCTCACATAAGTGGAAAAACTTTCACTTACACAATGTTTGAAAACTTATGACAAAACATAGGCTTCTCAAATAAGCACTTAAAGAAATCAATAGATTTAAAAGATAAATCTAACTCTTAAACAAAATTAAACAACACAAATAATCCAACTTCTACAAGATCACCTATATCTAAGTCATTCATCATCAACATTATCATCACCAATCATCATTATCACAATACCTGAAGAGAAGACAACAACAACAATAATGAGCCAAAGCTTAGTACACGTAATATAAGTATACACGAGGTAACACACGAGCTTAAACTAAATGCAATGCATCATCAACAGCTTATTACCTTTAATTAAAGTAACAAATCAACACTAGAACACTCACACTCCGGAACACTCACACTCCAGAACACACACTCCGGAATAATCCTAGGAACTGGGGTCCTAAGTAACAACATCTGCCTAAGGGATTGATATAGGCAGCTCGAATACCTATATCTCCTACATAACATTACAGAAAAATAATCTCATCTAGAGTTTATAGTCATTACTCATCTTTACTTAATTCTCAATCCATAACATCAATTAGTTCAATCGATCTCATAAACGTGAACTAAAACATGTTAGTCACTCCAACTGAAGCAAACATTACACCGATACCATTTCTCCTATCGATTACCCACTGAGCCACTTATAAATATCACTGCATCATGACAGAAGTAGCCTAAGCGCCTAAACTACTGTGCCCCCTTGAGACAAGGTTGCTGAACCTCGAACTAGATTCAACAACACATGCACAAACAAAATTCTTAATTATTAAGTCGTCTTTAAGTTTTAATTCATTTATGATGTCTATCCTATCATATAACATCAGTTACTGATACCTTTTATATGAAATCCAAATAAAGACACAGACACCATCTCAGAAGGTAAATTTGATATCTATGTTCATTTTAAGAAATTAAACTCATATAAGAAATTAAATTGGTTATCCATTACATCAAACTTATTTTAAAATCCTATTTGATCAGACACTAAGTAGGAACTCCGCCGTGGTTGCAAGATTACCCCACTAAGATACAGACAATTCTACATTATCTGTCAAAGTATTTCTTTTCATTTTGTTTATAATATTTTATTACAACAACATCATCAAAATATTTATTTTCCAAACAAACACATATTTGAAACAATATACTCCCCATGCTATTCATGGTTTACCCTAATTCATTATTCTAAGCCAATTATAATTTATTAACCCTATATTATCTTAACTTAGCCAAATTGATTTGAGTTAATCATTTAATTCAATTACTAAGCCAAGGTGACTAAACTTAATCAATCTAATTTATTTTAACTCATTATAACTTATTAAGTCAAGTTAAATTTAAGTTTATTAACTAAGTTCATTTTATGTCTAACTTCCACATTTAATCCAATTATTTATTAAATCTACATATTCACTAAACTCATGTTTAATTATATCATTTAACTAATATAGCATATCAACAATAATTCATCTATTTCATTTTATCTTTCTTTTTATTTTTATTTCTACATAGCACCAGGGGATAGATCATGCCCGTGATGGGGGCCATAATTGTCATCATCTACCTCATCATGCTATGATAGAGGTTGTAATCACCAATACGAGCCTTGTTGCGCCAGTAATATGGAGCCAACGCCCCTTGTCACGGCTATGATCTAAGCTATTTCCTTTTGAAATTCTTATCAAAGAAGGTCATGCCCTTTGTCACGGCCGTAATCTAGGTTGTTTCCTTTGAAAATTCTTATCAAAGGAGATCACGCTCTTCATAACGGCAGTTGATAACTTCATATTTTACACAACTTTAATAAGCAATTAGTGATGAATTTGAGTTGAATTTCATAAAAATTTCCACAATTGGTACTCGGATTGTTTAGGTTTATATTTCAGGTCAAAAGTTATCAAAGGAAAGCATTTCAAGGAAATTTGAGTTGAAATTGTTGAATCTCAAGGGATACACGGATTTTCTAGATCATACACTGCTGGCGTATATCTGGCTTAGAGGATGATCAGCATATAGAAGCTTTAACACTGCTTCTACGCTGTCGGCGTTCAACCAGCCTTGATATGGAACAAAATCAAGAAATCAAAGGCCGGCAAATCTGATCTTATGCACCGCGCGCCCTTGAGGCGGTGTATGCAAAAGATTAGAAGCAAAGAATTTAACACTGGCTCAATACTGCCAGTGTAGAGGGATACCATAAGCCAGCTTCTGCAATTTGATTCAATGCCGGCTTTTTGGAAATCAAAGCCATCGGCGTTGAGACGACTTAGAGCATTCACAGAATTGATTTTTTAAGGGCTGTCACATGTACAGCTAGCCTAGCATTGAATCTCGCCATCCTTTGAAGTTTCATTTATACGCTGGCATTTCAAACCCTATGCCGCCGGCATTAAAGCAACGTAGATCATCCATAGAATGCAAATCGTCAACGCTGAAGCCAAAGTTACCAGTGTACAAGCGTTTTAGCAATGTACACAGCCTATAAGTCGCTAGCGTAGAAGTTGTAACTATCGGCGTACGTTTTGTAACTGCAAAATTTGATGAAATGCCTGGATGTTTGTTATAAATCTAAGGTTTTCATTTTTTGAGATACATTTGAAATTTATTAGAAAAGTAAGAAAGAGAGAGATTTACAAAGGTTTGAGTTAGTTTTTCCTTTAGGGTACTAAAACCCTAATGTTCTAGCAACTTAGAGGCAATTAGGGTTTAGCTACAGTCAAGCAATGCCCATATTGATGGGATTATGGATTTGAAGACTCCAGATTATGGAATGAAACTATTGTTAAGGCGTTTTTAATCTTTTTTTATTAATGTTGTTGCTTGATTGTATATTGAGATATTGTTATTCACTGATTATTATGAATATGTGTGAATGGATTTGATGGAATGATACATGAATTATATTGATATTGGAATTGATTAATTGGGAATTTAATTATTTCTACCTGTAATTTATTTAATTTGTGCTTGATCAACATAGATTAGATAGATAGGGTTAGAGATACCTGGGAGAGATTCAATAATCCACATAAGTAAAACTTAGGTTTTTTGAATGAGATTTATCATAAGGATATGCAAAGCTTGTGATAGAACTTAAGATTTCATTAATCTTATGCGGTTAGGATTGCAAATTTAGGTCACTTGCGGGTGCTTATTTTCTAATTAAACTGGAGTAATTTTGGTGAGAGCAAATTTCTATTAGCTTGTTATCATGGATAAATTACCTTGGTAGGATGTTTATGCTATGAAAGATTTTGCTCTCCGAGAGTAAGCAATTCTTAGTGAATTTAATTAAATCCTAAGTAATCTTTTTATTTATCAATTTGAAGCATAAATCATTTCAAATGAGAATTAAATACATTATTTCATATATTATCTGCATCCAAACCTATATCCTCATTATTGTTGCTAGAAACATATGGTTTTGGTTCTTCACAATCATTTGTAGTAAATTTTAGTTAAATTATCATAGATTAAACAAAAAGCTGAACTTCCAATTGCTTAGATTAGGGTTAAAATTCAGTTTCTAGTAATTAGCCATTAGCTTTCTATGGACACGACCTGGACTTTCTAGAAAATACTGCATTGCACCTGGTGATTTGCTGACCGGTTAATTATTACACCGTTGATTGAAATTAAAAATTATTAGTGTGTAATATTGCCAATTTCAAATTGGCGCCGTTGCTGGGGAGTTACGTTTGCTGATATTAGAATAGTAATTAAACCTTTAGACTAAGCATATAAATTTAGAAAAGACCATAAAATTTTGAAAAAAAAAAATAGTTTACCGTGATCCATTTGTTCTTGTATGTCAGGTGAACAAGACTAAGACTTGCAATTCTATTCTGAGATCGATCGGACTTACCACTGTCAATTGAGAGAAAGACGAGCACAAAATACAAGAGCAATGGAAAGGAACCTGCAAGAAAATCCTCCCCCTGTTGAAGAAAGATAGAATGAAGATCCTGGAAATGCACGCAATAGGAACCCAGCTGATGAGCAACCGAATTTGCCTATTCCTATTGTGGCTAATAATAATCTTCCTCAGCTGATAGCAGGAAATGAGATCCATAGACCAATGTGGGAGTACTTTTATGCCCACAGTTGATGGAGTTTCACCATGCATTGATTGGCCCGCTATTCAAGCAAACAACTTCGAATTAAAGCCAGCTCTAATACAAATGGTGCAAGAAGATCAATTTGATGGAGGTAGTTTTGACAATCCACATGACCATCTGAAAAATTTCCTACAAATTTGTTCTACAATAAAGAGTAATGGGGTTTCCAATGACGCAATTCATCTTAGATTGTTCCCTTTTTCACTAAGGGATAAGGTGAGAAGTTGGCTCAATTCTCTACCTCTACATTCTCTCAAAAATTGGGATCAGTTGGCACAGCAGTTTCTAGAACAATTCTTTCCTCCCAACAAAACGGTCTAAGTGAGAAACGATATCTTTTACTTTCGGCAGTATGAAGGCAAAGCCCTATATGAAGTGTGGGAAAGATTTAAGGAGCTCCTCAGACGTTGCCCACACCATGGGAATCTCTCTCATGATCAGATGAGAATTTTCTACACAGCTTGGAGATCAATTGAAGACGATGATGCACAGCAGGTGGGAGCTTGATGTACAAAAGTGCTCCAGAGGCTTACAATTTAATCAATGGGTTGGCCAAAACAACTTTTCACTGGCATAGTGAGCGGAATAAGCCGAGACCGGTGTGCCATTTATGAATCAGAAACAGTTTCTAAACTTCAACAACAAGTGGCTTCACTCACTGATCAGATGAGACGAATGCACCTATGTCAGGAGCGACCAAGTTTAAGCAACATGAATATGATTTCTCAAGATGATACTCACATGAGTTATTTGGAGTATCCTGTGGAAGATTCCTATGCTTCATATTCATGTAATGAGCAAGCAAATTATGTGAATCAATATGAGAGAAAAGGGGAATTACAATCCATACTCCAACACTTATAATCCTGGATTGAGGGATCATCCAAATTTTCGATGGAGCAATCGAATGCACCTCGAGCATTGCCACACACCTATGCATCAACAACAGACAAATCCACAAAAAGAAAAGGATAAAACAGTTGAGCTTTTGCAGGAGATATTAAAAAAGCAAACAAATCAAGATTCAATTATTCAAGATTTGCAAACTCAAATAGCTCAATTGTCTGAAACATCAAGACACCGTCCTCAAGGCACTCTTCCAAGTACTACTGAAAAGAATCCTAAAGAGGAGTGAAAGTAATCACTCTTAGAAGTGGAAAAGAAGTCATCAAGAGTGGTGCAGGAAGCAGTTCAGAAATGCAAGAAAAAGCAAAGAAAAGGGCAAACAATTGGACCAAGGCAATGGAAGGCATGAGGATAAGCTGAAAATTCACCTGAAATCAAGTTAGATGTACCATCATCAAGCCATGATAAACGGAAAGAGAGGTGGAAGAAGATGAGAGACGGAAGCCAGAAGTGAAGCATTACGTTCCACCTATTCCTTTTCCTGGAAGGTTGAAGCAGCAGCAACTAGATCATCAGTTTGAGAAGTTTTTGGAAGTTTTTAAGAAATTGCACATCAACATTCCATTCATGGATGCGCTTGAATCAATGCCATCCTATGCAAAGTTTATGAAAGATAACAAAGAAAAGACGCCTAGCTGAACATGAGACAGTCATGCTAACCCACAAGTGTACAGTTATTCTTAGAACAAGTTGCACCAAAATTGAAAGATCCGGGCAGCTTCACTATTCCTTGCATCATTGGCGAATCATATTTCGATAAGGCACTTTGTGATCTTGTGCAAGTATAAATCTTATGCCTTTGTCGATTTTTAAGAAGTTGGGGCTAGGAGAATGTAAACCGACCACAGTTTCCTTACAACTAGCGACAGAAGCATTAAACATCCAAGAGGATAGTGGAGGATGTGTTAGTCAAGGTGGACAAGTTTCTTTTTCATAATTTTTAGTTCTTGATATGGCTGAAGATGGAGATTCCTTGATCTTGGGAAGACCTTTCGGCTACTGGACAAGCATTGATTGATGTGGCACAAGGAAAATTGACACTTGGGCTATGGATGAGCAAGTTACTTTTGATGTGTTTCGATCTCTCAGACACTTAGCCGGTAATGATACTTGCTTCCATATTGATACTATTGATCAGCTGGTTCAAGAATATAGTGTGGATACTTCTGAGATGAGTGGGTATTCAAAGCATGTGCTTTCACACATTTGGAGTGATGATGAGCTTGATATCGCTCCTAAATTGGAGAAGATGAATTGTTGATGATACAGATGATCGGGATAGCACTGATGAAGATGTGTACAACAATCACTTGGTGGATACAATTGCTGGAGCTTGGAAGACCACCTCAGTTTGAGCCTTTAGAGGCCAGTTCAAAGAAATTGATTCCATCCATTCAAGAGCCTCAACTTGAGTTGAAACAGCTTCCTAATCACCTTAAGTATGTGTTTTTAGGTGATAATGCCACACTCCGGTTATCATTTCCGTGGAGTTATCATCTGAGCAAGAAAGTAAGTTAATTGAGGTGCTTAAAGACATAAGGAGCTATTGGGTGGACAATTGCAGATATTCACGAATCCATCCATCTGTATGCACTCATCGGATCCTTATGGAAGCTGAATGCAAGCCTACAGTTCAACCACAGAGAAGACTTAATCCTACTTTGAAAGAAGTAGTGAAGAAGGAGGTACTAAGCTACTTGATGCTGGAATTATTTATCCTATCTCGATAGTAAGTGGGTGAGTCCTACTCAAGTGGTACCTAAGAAGGGAGGTATGACAGTTGTGAATAATGACAAGAATGAGTTGATACCAACCCGGACTGTGACTGGATGGAGGGTGTGCATCGATTATCGAAAGTTGAATAACGCACCCGAAAGATCATTTTCCTCTTCCCTTCATAGACCAAATGCTAGAGAGGCTAGCTGGGCATGATTATTACTGTTTCTTGGATGGGTATTCGGGCTATAATCAAATTCCAATAGGAAGACCAGGAGAAGACTACATTTACCTGTCCATACGGTACGTTTGCATTTAGACATGCCTTTTGGTTTATGTAATGCACCAGCAACTTTCCAAAGATGTATGATGGCATTATTCTCAGATATGATTGAGAAATTCATTGAAGTTTTCATGGATGATTTTTCTGTATATGGAGCTTCATTTGACAACTGTTTGGAGAATTTGTCATGTGCTCAAGAGATGTAAGGACACTCACTTGGTTTTGAACTGGGAAAGTGTCACTTTATGGTGAAAGAAGGAATTGTGCTGGGCCATAAGATCTCAAGAAAGGGAATAGAAGTGGATAAAGCTAAAGTCGAGGTGATTTCCAAGTTGCCACCACCAGTGAATGTGAAAGGAATCGAAGTTTCCTTGGACATGCAGGATTTATAAGGAGATTTATCAAGGATTTTTCCAAGATTTCACGACCTCTTTGTGCTCTACTAGAGAAGGATACTACTTTTTCCTTTGATGATGATTGTGTGCAAGCTTTTGAGCATCTAAAGGAAAAATTGACCACTACACCAGTTATTGTAGCACCAAATTGGGAGCTGCCCTTTAAGCTGATGTGCGACGCAAGTGATATGGCAGTTGGTGCAGTACTTGGTTAGAAAAGAAACCGAGTTTTTCAAGTAATTGACTACGCTAGTAAGATGATGAATGAAGCACAATGAAATTATGCTACCACAAAAAAAGAATTGCTAGCTGTAGTATTTGCTTGTGACAAATTTAGATTATATCTCATGGGTTCTAAGGTAATTATTTATACTAACCATTCTACACTTAAGTATTTATTAGCAAAATCAGATGCAAAGCCTATGCTTATAAGGTGGATATTGCTTTTGCGAGAATTTGATATTGAGATAAGAGATAAGAAGGGAGTAAAATATGTTATTGCTGACCATCTTTCAAGGATTGTAAAAGAGAAAGATGAGTTGCCTATGAATGAATCATTCCCTGATGAATATCTCTATAAAGTTTCAATTACAAATCTACCTTGGTATGCAGATATAGTGAATTACTTGGTTGCAGAATTTTGCCTTATAATATTTCTCATCACCAGAAAAGAAAATTTTTATCAATGTGAAACAATATTTTGGGATGAGCCATTTCTTTTCAAAAGTTTGTGCAGACCAAGTAATTAGGAGATGTGTACCTGCATCTGAAATTGCCGATATACTTTATCACTGCCATAGAGAAGCTGGTGGTCATTTTGGTACTGAACGAACTTGCTAAAGTACTTCAATGTGGATTTTACTGGCCCACTTGTTCAAAGATTGTAGAGCATATGTGCAAAGTTGTGATCAATGCCAAAGAAAGGGAATATTTCCAAGCGGCATGAGATGCCACAGCATGGGATCCTAGTGATAGAAATTTTTTATGTTTGGGGATAGACTTTATGGGACCATTCCCATCATCCTTCAATAATAAGTATATTCTTGTTGCAGTTGATTATGTATCCAAGTGGGTTGAAGCTTGCTTTACCTACTAATGATGCACGAGGAGTACTTAAGTTCTTAAAAAGAAATATTTTCACTAGGTTTGGGACACCAGGCAATTATCAGTGATGGAGGAACTCACTTTTGCAATAAACAATTTGATAGTTTACTTGCAAAGTATGGAGTGAGACATAAGGTGGCCAACCCTATCATCCTCAAACAAGTGGTCAGTGGAGCTATCTAATAGGGAGCTTAAGCGAATCCTTGAGAAAACAGTCAATTCATCAAGAAAGGATTGGTCGCTAAAGCTTGATGATGCACTTTGGGCTTACCGAACTGCTTACAAGAATCCTATTGGAATGTCCCCATATCGCATGCTGTATGGAAAAGCTTGTCATCTCCTGTGGAATTGGAACACAAAGCTTATTGGGCTGTAAAATTTTTAAACTTTGATAGGCAAGCTGGGAACCACGTTACTCCAATTGAATGAGTTGGATGAGTTTCGTAATGATGCTTTTGAGAATGCTCATATCTACAAGGAAAAAACCAAGAAGTGGCATGATAAGCAAATCTTATATCGAGACTTCAAGGAAGGACAAAAAGTTTTACTTTATAACTCTCGATTAAGGCTTTTTCCTAGTAAGCTAAGGTCTAGATGGTCGAGCCCATTTGAGATCACAAAAGTTTTTCCCTATGGGGTAATTGAGATCAAGAAAGATGGAGAGGAGCCATTCCAAGTCAATGCTCATCAACTGAAATACTTTTGGGAGAGGAAATTTGTGGAGGCAAGTAAGAAAGACTTGGATCTTCAAGATCCAAGCAGAGTTAAACAAGAAAAGTCGGGCTAAGCGACTTTAAACTAAGCGCTTCTTGGGAGGCAACCCATGTTTAACTTAATAGTAGTATTTTTGTTTTGTTTTTACTAACTTAGTGTTTACTGTGTACAGATCATGCAATTTAGCTTTAATTGGGGAGATTCATATTTCAAAAAGAGAATGAGGAACGATTTGTTCAAATTGAAAAGCTCTAAGGAATTGTAAGGTAAGTATTCTAACTTCTAGAATACTAAATATAATTTTTAGCGCTATATATACATTGTTTTAAAAAAAAAAAATTGCTAAACGTCGGTAAGAAAAAATTCAAAGCCTCCGGCTTATAGCCAGCGTATGCAATAGAGGCCAAATTCAAGAGAACGCTAGCTTAATGTTATTTACGCCGCCAGTGTTTGGGATGGCGTAATTATCACTCTTAAAGGCTTTTCATCCCGACAAACGCTGGCGTCTGGGTTTTAAACGCGACCAGCATTGATTCCAGCGTAGACCTGTACACCGGCTGTGTATAATGCAAAGCCGTCAGCCATTTACTCTCGGCAAGAATTAAAATTTAATACACCAACATGTACACCGCCGGCGTACTCGATAGATTTGCCGACGTATGTTCTGTAGTTTCAATTTTAAGCAGGTTTTTCTCTCTCTCTCCCCCTCATTTCTCTCAACTCACTCTCACTCTTACTCTCACTCTCAATCTCGCTCTCATCTCTCTCATTTGCTTAGACGAATTTCACTCTATCAGGTTAGTAAATTCTTTCTCAATTTCAGTTTTTATGCTCAATGAAGTAGGATTATTCTATTAGAACTTGTATATATGCTTCGAATTGTAAATTGGGATGTGTGTGTGTGCGAAATGAGACAATGGCGGATGGGATTACAATTTGATTACAGGGATGAATTGGTGGCTGCTAATAGTTGTGTGACTGATATAGAATGTTGTCTGCTTATTGGATTAGCTTAAAATTGCATTGTTTGATCTAATTGAAAGAATTGATGGATTAGGGTTCTTAATAAAGAAATTGGATTGAAAAATTCGAAATTGGGGTTTTGATGTTTTGATTGAAATTGGATGAACAAAATGAATTAGTATGCTGTGATTTAGCTCCAATTAGTTCAATTACTCCAATTTGAACTTAGAAATTCGAAAATTGTGAAAAATTTGGAGATTAAAGTGAGTTTTGAAAGAGTTGTAAATGAAAATTTTTGAAAATCATGACTTACATTTTGTTCCTATGAATTTTGAATTTTTAACGTTCAATTCTAAGCTGGCTAGTTTAGGTTGCCAGCTTTGAGTCCATTTTTTGCAAGTGTACATTTGTCAAAACCAATTTCATGCCATGAGAGTCATTGTTTGATATGCCTATTATTTAAGATTGGATTCAATTCATGCTGTGACATGTATTAGGTATATTTTGCGAAGTCATTTAATCAAATTGCTCTAGGAGTATTGGAATTAGAATTGTGCTAAGTTTTGTGATGCATGAGATTTAAGATTTAGTTCAACCACAATTCTAATATATCTATTTGTTTTGCAGATATGGCTCCAAAACAGAAGAAGCAGCACACTACTGAGCCGTCTTCATCTGGTTCACAGTCCAGAAATATTCTTTCAAGCTAGCAGTATGCCAAGAATCAAAAGAAGCGCCTCATGAAAATGGATTTCATGAACTCTTAATATATGGATTGGGAGTTACTTGATGATTTTGGCATTAGAGATCGAGTATTAGCTTTGATTCGAGATCTAGCGTGGCTACAGATATTTGGATAGAGGAATCGGCTTATAAGAATTTAACTCTTGAAGTTCTCTCCACATTGAAAGCTAAGACTGATGAAGAAAATTTAAAGTTTGTTTTCCAAGCTTATGGAAAGATCCATGAGATTAGGTTAAAGTCTATGGGTTAAGTTCTGGGATTATATGAGGAGGAGCAGCAAAATTCAGAACTTCGTAACTCCTGGCCTAGAGGAGAGAATGCGATGACACAAGAGGCTTATTGGCTTAAGTTGATTGCTCCTTCAAATGATCCTTACATCGCATCAAAATCAATTGCCTCCACTTTTACTAAAGTGGAACATCGACTTCTTCATCATCTCCTTGCACACACAGTGAGTTGCAAGAAGACTAGTCACAGCAAAGTGACTAGTTTTGATATGTTCTACTTGTATAGTCTTATAGCAGACTATAGGATTGATTTGGGAGTAGAGATAGCGAATTTTATCTTCAGGCAAGCTGATGATACCAGGACTCGATTCCTGTTTTGTGGAGGATACATTACTAAGTTGCTGAAGGGGATGAATATCTTTGAGATACCTGAAGGAGATGTGGAAATACCCAGTAAAAAAGATTTCATTTGCTCCTTTTAGGGGTTGGGGATTATTTAAAGTCCCTAGAGGAGTACCACCACCAGTTGTGGAGGAGCTTGAGTTCCAGGATATCTTTCCTGGTGATATACCTGCTCCATTTCAAGCTCTAGCCCCTGCTGATATGCCAGCTTCTTCATCTCATCCTCCTCTCCTGGTACTTCATCTGGATATGATATGGATCAGCTCAGGATGGATGTTCAAGACTTAAAGAAGCAAAATCAAGAACTTCGGGATAGACAGGATAAGGAAGTAAAAAAGAACAGGAAATTCCGGAGCATGATTTTCAAAGCAGTGAAAGCTGCTATTTGTTGCATTAATCAAACAGCTGGGGAGGAATTGAACTATGAGACTTCTTCAGAATCTAGTCCCGCTTAGAGCATACTCCCACTGCTAGCCCAGAGGCCACTAGAGCTAGCTCAGAGCAGAACAGTCGATTTAGTCCAGACCTAAAGAGCTAGAGACCCTGCTAGCTCTCATTTGCTTTTATTTGTGTCCTATTTTTATTGGCCTGTACTTATTTTGAGCACCCAAGTCCCTGTGGGTAGACTCCTTATGATCTATGTTTATCTTAGTTGATAGC
Source organism: Combretum micranthum (assembly GCA_024138025.1). NCBI lineage: Eukaryota > Viridiplantae > Streptophyta > Magnoliopsida > Myrtales > Combretaceae > Combretum > Combretum micranthum. Next base: position 67,484 of record JAMXBD010001695.1, on the reverse strand, counting down.
TTTTTGTTTATGCTTTTATTCTTCTTTTTGTTTTTCTTTTGTAGTGACTACAGGAAAGCAAACAAAGCAAAACTCTCTCTTACGATGAAATTTTGATGACTTTGAAACAAATGAAGTCAGAAGTACTAATTTCTTTTTCTTGCACTTTTTATTCCTTTCCTATAATTGAATTTGCTGAGAAACAGTGTAAACACTAGATTAACGTGTAGGGGAAAGGATTAGTTGCTGGAGAATGAGAATGAGAATGAATGAAGTTGTGAAATTGGTCTGGATGTCTGAACTGTTGAATTGTTGATATATATATGACATTTGTGCAGGATTGATCCGAGTCTTGAATTTTTGGTTTTAAAGCAATTTATGGTGAAATTCTACCAAAATTTTTCAAAAATTTGCAGATAGTACAAAATATTAATTGATAGCCTCTAAATAAACAAAGAAACAATGAAAATAACTTGCTAAAGTACTTTACTCACCTACTATTGTGATTGATTTACTTAGTTGAAATTAAGTTGTGAAATCCGTAAGGAACAAGCTTACTTTATTTTTAACTTTAGAATTGGAAATTTGAGAGTCGGTTGAGTCCTTTTGTGAAAAATAAATAGGTTACTTCTAAGAAATTTCAAATTTGTATAGATTCTTTGAGTTGTGTTTACAACTTTATAATAATTAGTGAAAGAAGTAAATGAAACTTTTAACTTATTGATCCTTTATAAAAATAAGTCTTAAATTTGTTATTGCATTCATAAAGAAAGAAAGAAACAAGCATAACCTCTACTCCTCTGACTTAAAAAAAATGAAGTCATGAGTATCTAAACTTGAATGTTAAAGTGAAGAAGAGTTATTAGGGGTATTGTGAAACCTGATCACTTAAGTGATGAATCCAGGATGTATTGACTCAATGAACTCACTATAACGAGAAGGGAGGAAAGACAAAAGTTCAACTTATGAATTTTGAAAAATATAGAGGATTAAAACTTCCCAAAATGAAAATAAATGCTTGTATGAAAAAGAAAATAAATGAATGCAAAAATTCAAATGAAATGAGACTTATAATAATAAAGGAGAAAATCTAAGGAAAAAGTGGATACACATGCTTTCATTTTTTGTTGCTAAGAATAAATTACTAAAAGTCCAATGAGTCTAAATGAGTATTTTTCATTAGTGGATGTGTATCTACTTTTGAGTTGAATGTTCTTTTGTTAGAGACTGAGATTAAAACTTGCTTTGTTTGGATTAGCCTCAAAATTTTAATTAAAGTACTCTAATTACAAGAACTAGTGCGGTTAGAGCAGTAGGTACAAGAAAAGCAAGTTAAGAGAAACGAATTGATGTTTGAATTAGAAAAATTATACTATCTATGATAGATTTCAAAAAAAAAAATTATTCTTAATTGTTTTGCTTGAGGACAAGCAAAAGTTCAAGTGTGGGGGAGTTGATAAGATCATATTTTACATAACTTTAATAAGCAATTAGTGATGAATTTGAGTTGAATTTCATAAAAATTTCCACAATTGGTACTCAAATTGTTTAGGTTTTATATTTCAGGTCAAAAGTTATCAAAGTAAAGCATTTCAAGGAAATTTGAGTTGAAATTGAAGAATCTCAGGGGATACGCTGGATTTTCTAGATTATATGCCACCGGCATATATCTAGCTTAAAGGATGATCAACATATAGAAGCTTCAAAACTGCTTCTACGCTGCCGACATTCAACCAGCCTTGATATGGAACAGAATCAAGAAATCAAAGGCAGGCAAATCTAATCTTATACGCCACCGACCTTGAGGCGGCATATGTAAAAGATCAGAAGCTATGAATTTAACACTAGCTCAACACTGCCAGTGTAGAGGGATACCATAAGCCAGCTTCTGCAATTTGATTCAACGCTGGCTTTCTGGAAATCAAAGCCACTGGCGTTGAGACGACTTAGAGCATCTACAAAATTGATTTTTTAAGGGTTGTCACATGCACAACCAGCCTAGCATTGAATCTGGCCAGCCTTTGAAGTTTCATTTACACATCGGCATTTCAAACCCTTTGCCGCCGGTATTGAAGTAGCATAGATCATCTATAGAATGCAAACCATCAAAGCTGAAGCCAAAGCTACCAGTGTACAAGCATTTTAGCAATGTACACCGCTTAATAAGCTGCCGGCGTAGAAGTTATAATTGCCGACGTACATTTTGCAACTGCAAAAATTTGATGAAACGCCTGGATGTTTTGTCTATAAATCTAAGGAATCATTGTTTGAGATACATTCGAAATTCATTAGAAAAGTAAGAAAAAGAGGGATTTACAAATGTTTGAGTTAGTTTTTCCTTTAGGGTACTAAAACCCTAATGTTCTAGCAACTTAGAGGCCATTAAGGTTTAGCTACAGTCAAGCAATGCCCATATTGATGGGATTATGGATTTGAAGACTCCAGATTATGGAATGAAACTATTGTTAAGGTGTTTTCAATCTCTGTTTATTAATGTTGTTGCTTGATTGTATATTGATATATTGTTATTCACTGATTATTATGAATATGTGTGAATGGATTTGATGGAATGATACATGAATTATATTGATATTGGAATTGATTAATTGGGAATTTAATTATTTCTACTTGTAATCTATTTAATTTGTGCTTGATCAGCATAGATTAGATAGATAGGGTTAGAGATACCCGGGAAGGATTTAATAATCCACACAAGTAAAACTTAGGTTTTTGAATGAGATTTGTCATAAGGATATGAAAGCTTGTGATAGAACTTAAGATTTCACTTATCTTTATGCGGTTAGGATTGCAAATTTAGGTCACTTGGCGGTGCGTATTTTGTAATTATAACTAGGATAGTAATTTTGATGAAAGCAAATTACTATTAACTTGTTAATCATAGATAAATTACCTTGGTAGGATAGTTTATGCTATGAAAGATTTTGCTACTCCGAGAGGTGAGCAATTCTTAGTAAATTTAATTAAATCCCAAGTAATCAATTTTATTTATCAATTTGAAGCATAAATCATTTCAAATGAGAATATAAATACATTATTCATATATTATCTGCATCTCCTAAATCTATATCCCTCACTGTTGTTGCTAGAACATATGGTTTTGGTTCTTCAAAATCATTTGTAGTAAATTTTAGTTAAATTATCATAGGTTAAACAAAAACCTGAACTTCCAATTGCTTAGATTAGGGTAAAATTCAGTTTCTAGTAATTGCCATTAGCTCTTTGTGGACACGACCTGGACTTTCCAGAAAATACTATATTGCACTCGGTGATTTTGTTGATCGGTTAAGTATTACACTGTGTTTGAAATTAAAAATTATTAGTGTGTAATATTGCCAGTTTCAACAGTAATCTAGGCCGTGATGTTCATCGCTTGCATAATATGCCCATTATCATGTTTTATCTTTTGATCAGAGGAGATCATGATCCTTGTCATGCCCGTAATCTTCCTTGGTTTCATTTTCTGCTTGCATCATGTGTCGTATCACACCTGTGATGAATAAATGAAACATGTTGCGATTTTTCTTTGTCTTTTACATAAATTTTAACTACTTGTCTTCAATGTACATCAAGAACAACAACTTGTTATTAGCTTAAACATCTATAATCTTGTCTTATACACACTTCTATATACATATCTATATCATACTCCTTCAATTTGTTTTGTCAAACACTTAATCTACACAATATACACATATTTAGGTTTTTAGCAAACATGTTCATACATCCTTAATCTATCAATATTATCATAAGTTCTACATATGTCTAGTCCTAATACAATATTTACATACATAAACAACAATTAAAACAAGAAAATAAACAAACTTACATTTTAATGAGCCTAATTAACATGATCTTTACTTCTACTTTTTTTCCTTGGTTTTTGTGCTCCTTCATGCATGTTTTTCATTTTCTATCTTGTTTTCTAACTTCAATCTTGATTTCTATCTTTGATTTCCTCTATAATCTTGTTAAATTTGAGATTTAAGTTAAGGTTTTAAGAAAGAAAAGAAAAAGAGAAGAAGAAGAAGAAGAAAGAAACATAGGGAAAAAGTAAGAGAAAAGGGGGAAAGCAGCAAATATAAAAGGAAAAAGGTAAAGATTTTTAAGATATTTTAGAATAAAGGTATTAGGTTTAAACTTTCATATCAATATTTTTAATTCTGAAAATGTTTAAGAAATAATTTCAGAAACTATAGGTTAGAAATGAATAACTTGGGATAAGAATGTAATTTAGGAGTTTGGTTTATATTAAATTGATTTTTAATGTTAAGCTAAAGTTTACTAATCATAATTTAGGATATGATATTTTTAGGAAAGCAGGTGATTCCAAAATTTACAAGGGTCAAGGATATGAAATGTTAAGCTAAAGTTTAGGGATTTTAGAATCCACTAAACATTTAAACAACATGTTTAAGGGTTTAAGAATCCAAATATCAAATTTTGACTTAAATCTATTTAATAATTTAATTACATTAATTTATCTAATCATAATTTATTATATTTTTTTCTTGCATTAATTGTACTATCTAAATCTAATTTCTAACTTAGGTGAAGGTTTGGGATATTTCATTATTAGTCTAGATGATACAACACCAAAACCACCAAATAGTAATACAAGACCTAAAATAAATGATTGTAATTATAGTATATTTAAAATAATAGAAAAATATGAATAATTATTCCCTTAAACATTGACCAAGGTGTGAATATATTCCACAAACTTTCAAATGCCATAATTGTACGTATATGCATTCGGACGGAGTGGTTACATGACGGGTGATTAAGAAGGAAGTGATAGGGATAAGGAATAGGCAATTTGAATAGCTTAAACTAATGCATAATAGGTGGAGTGAGAGAGTATTTGTTATGCCCCTACAGGCACCCAAGTAGTAATTATGCTTACCAAGGCCTTTCAAGAAAATTTCCGCAAGCATCATATACTATTAAGATACTCTATGGCGTAGACAATTTAAAAACAGGATTACAAGGTTGTCAAAATAAGAAATTTGCAATACATATAAGTTCTTTACAAAAAAAACATCATCCATACACATAGGATGAACTCTTAACAAAGCTTTACAAACTTAAAGGAAACAACATAAGGTTCTATACAAGGAAACTATTGTCACTCTTGCTTGAGCCCTAGATTTTCCCCTCAAGATCTACTACATCCACTCACCATAAGCTTGGATCTACTTTATAGATCCTGAAAGCATATAAAATCTAAAAAATTCTAGGCACATCATAGCTTAGTGAGAAAACATGATTCAGAACACCCTTCAAACAAATGTTAATTAAGTTTTAATTACAATTATATGCAATGCCACACTCAACCATATAAAATGTATAGTTCAAATTATCGAAATCCAAACCTATAAGGATTTACGCCCTCCCTTGGAGGTAGAAGGACCAATCTTAAGCAGTCTATGCCTAGGAGAGACCAAGAACTAAAGAAGAGGGAACTTCCACAACTCACAGTTATTTATATATATGTATTATTAACATAACCTCAAACTTCCCCTTAGTAAAATCTAAGGAAGGATAATTTCTTTTGAAATTCATTTGTCATATATATATTATATATATATCAATCTTAACCACCACTTCACCTTAGAACCATCAGAATCCCCCTAAGTACTAGCATCTCCTCAGTCAATACCCACAGGCGATGTCCTTCGGTACCTTTTTAGTTCCACGGATACAAGCAACCCTATGGTATATAATTAGAGAAACAAATCCACTAACATGGCTTAGGACTACCATAGAATCAGGATGCCAACACGTGACAAGGGTACTATGCTAATGCAGCATCCGGTCGTGCAATGTACGTTAATTTTTTATTAAGGGTCAGCTAAGTCTTAGATCAGGTTATTAGTGATCATACAATATTTAGACAAACAATAATAATTAATTACACATTAGCATCAGGAAGATTATTATCACTTTTGTTATTAAAGCTTATCACGCCTTCAACCACCATGCAACATGCATTATTTCCATCCCCATATATAATCAGTTATGCTCACGTATAGATGGTGCAATTGCATTATAAGCACATCATCGAGATAAGAATTCAAGTCACTCACCTTTGCATCATGCTTGAAGATTGTAGAATTCTTTTGGAAACTCCAGGTCTTGATAAAAAGCTCCTATAAGACAACAAGCATATATCGCTAACACATAACAGAGAAGACAGAACACTTATAAGAGTTTTAAGCATTTTAGATTCTCATTATAAGTTTCTTAGCTTATGTTTTATCTAGCACCTGTCGAGGGCAATTCAAGTACTCGACTTTAAGCCGCGACAGATATGTTCATAAAAACTTTGCCCCTTGACACTTATACTAAGTATACATTTGACCTACCTCGAGGGCAAACTTGGTCGCAACAACAACAACAATAGAACAACATCTAAAGCAAAACCTAAGCCTCGACATCAAGCATAACAACTTATAGAATAACTCTAAAACAACTCTATCTCATCACAAACTTTTCTAGATCAGGTTTTATCATCAAAACACGCATCAAAACATCTTAACTCAACAACTACAAACAACAGATAGATCCAACTCCAAACTTATCGTCTAAAACCTTTCTCTTGAACATCAAAAGAACTTAGAGGGTTGATCTACTTTTTTTTTATTATTCTTTGTTCAAATAAAGCTAAGAAAACATTTGTTTAAATACATATAACAGATTTTTCAAAACTCTAGGCCCTATCAAGCTCAGAACCACACGTTTTAACTCTTTTTAGAAAACAAGGCCTAGATTTAGCTTGTAAGCATTTGGTACCTGCTAGCCTTGATATTTCTTACCAAACCAGATTCATTTTTCAGTTTTTCTAAAACAAGATATCTGCTAAAACAAGGTTTCACGCATGAATGGTGAAATGTGCTCATGAACTAGTGTGTTTAACAAAGATACTTCTACAACTTTTTCAAACAAGATAGAATAAATATATTTTCTATAACTTCTTGAAATAAAGTAAATTGAAGTTATCTATCGTGCTTTTGAGGATCACTTCACTTCTTCTTTCCAAAACATAGGTTATAAAGCTCATAAACATAATCTTGGGGTTTTTCAAGATAAAATCAAAAGCTCAGAAGAGCAGATTTTGTGCAGTAAAAGAGAGTATTTTTAGAAAAGTAGATTTTCAAAAACACTGTGTTTACTTTTGAAGGCAACAATATCTAGTTGGTATAAGCTTGCAAATCATTGTTTAGCTTTCGTTTTACGTAAATGGCGTTTGCAAATATTGCAAACGTTACCCATCTTTTTAACTTATCATCAACTAAAGCATATTATTGGCCATGTCTATGGAACATTCATTTAATTTGTAATCCTTTCCTTACATTAACTATGACTTATTTTTATTTAACAATTTACCCACTCTTAAAAAAATGAAAAATTAAATTCCTCTAAAGCATCCTATCAATTTAAAAACATTGGACAAAAGGAAAAAAAGAACACCCTCCTCATACTAAACATGACTTTCCATATTTCTTCATAGTGTAAGACCCTCATCCTACATTAACCTCTCACTAATCTCTCCATTCTAACTTTGACACATCCCTCTATTCTACCTCCGACTGATCTCCATTCCATGTCTGATCGATCTCTGCATTTACCGTACCAATTCCTTCTTAGGTAATTGAGCTAAGAAAGACTGCTTGGAAATCTTCAACTACATGGTCGTCAATGATCATTCATCAATCCAGAAACAACATCTAAGTTCATACTTACCGGTCTATTTTTTACTTTTGTTTGGTTGTATCTTCAAATCTTTTTGCTTCTATTATGCAAATACATACTTTGATTAGGGTTTATGTTAAAGGGTTGCAAGAATCTTCTTTTTGTTTCTCAAGTTTGTAAAACTTGTGTATTCTTGGATTGTTATGTTGTAAGTTTATAATTGATTGCTGTTGTTCAGGTAGAGCATGTTTGAACACTAGTGTTGGGTGTTACTTTGATAAAGAAGAGAATCCTTATCCTACTTGGTTTCAAGACATTGTCTTGTGTTAGAGGCTAAGGTGAGTTTTGCAACTAATAGTGTATGGGGACTAGTGGTGTAGCAGATGATCACAATAGAGAAAAAAGTAAAAATATTTATATGTTAAAATTTCATTCAGGGTTTTACAAAGTACTCTGATACCTTATATGATAGTAAGTTTGTTATTTAATGGAATAAAAGTTACCAAATTTATAATAAATTGGTCCCTTTATATCTTTAATTTCACATTAAAAAGACCAAATAATCGTATAAGAAATGGATATGAAATTTTTACATATGCATGCAACTATAGAATGTAGTTATGCAAGATCAATAAAGTTTAATGGTTTATAACAATGTCCAAGAGACAGGACAATGTGTCTTTACTATCTTGCTTTTAGATTACAAGTGTTCATTAGAGGTATCTAGGAGGCTTTGCTTTGCTTGTTAAAGTCGATACAACACTTAGATGCCTATTCAAAAAAGTAGATTTAGAGGAGTTGTGCTCTTTACATAGCATTTCAAGCAATGATAGCACCATGGTTGATCGAAACTTATTATCTAGGTTATTAAATCATTTGTCATTTTTCCAATAAATTGGGCTTGAGTTAAGCTGCCTAAAGTTCCTTGCTTTCTCTCTACAATTTTGCATTGAAGTAGGGGGGAACTGCAGTTGTTTCCACCAAAGATTTCCTACAAAACTCATAAATCTTCAATGTATTATGATGAATTTAATTCTATGCTCTTCTCCTACTTGGAAATTATCACCTTCATTTTTAGGTGTCATTCAATATTAATTTTTAGGAAACATATATTAGATGAAGTTTGGCTATATTATCTTTAATGTCTTGTATCTATATGGCAGGAAGGAAAACCACTTGTCCTAAATGTTGTGAGGAAGGTTGGATAGAAACTTGTTAATGATCCATGAGTTTCTCTACTTCCCAAAGCCTTATATTCTTTTCTAGCTATGTAGTGTACTGAATCAGTAATGTTATAAGTGAGAAATTCATCGAAATGAAGCTAGTGTTTCCTTGATTTCTTCTCTACAGCTTTGGCAATGAAATTGTTTTTGCAATGCTATGATGCTTGCATGTAAAGGATTATTTTTCGATTATAGGATTGGCAAAATTTAATAAGCTGAGTGCCAAGCTCATTCTTGGTGCAGACATGTGAGACACTCTCAAGATGATCAATGAAGTGAATTTAATAGCATGATGGACATACCTAATATTAGGGATGATCAAAAAAACCGATCAAACCGTGAACCAATCTTAACAAGACTAAATTGAACCAAATTTTTTATTTTTTTTAAAAACAATTTGGTTCTGCAGTGAAAATTCGGTTCGCGGTTAAGTTCAGAGTGCCATGAACCAAACCGTTTCATCTTTAAAAAAAATCCTCTTAATGTTATCTTTATTTTTACAGTTAATTGTGTCTTAAGGTAAAATTTTTATTTTTTATATTTATAATTAACACTCGATTTTTAATGGTTTAGTTGTAGTTTAATGGGTATTAGAAAGTAGAAACATTATATTGTTTGTCTCTTTCATTGGTGGAGGGAGTCCAATCTTACTCCTTCTTTTGTACACACATACATATATATAATATATATATATTTGTAATGGCACATGATTAGTTTTGAGTCTTAAAAAAGAGACTACACCACTAATTTATTTTTGTGTTTAGTTCTTGTCATTTTACCAACCTATACTAATGATGTGAAAAAATTTGACTCACTATAGTTGAATGTTAATCTCCATAAATTGATAAATATGTTAATGATTTTGATAAATTAATAAATCAATTTGTCAATTTGTTGTTGAGGTTTGAAATGTAAGAACATAGTTCATAGTTTTTTTTTTTATTGAAATGAAAAAAAAAATTACCTTTGATATATGGTTTGAATCGTATACCAAACCGTATCAAACTGTATTTTTTTTTTTGTTCGAAAAATTAGCAAACCAAACCATACGGATAAGTTTAATTTTGTAAAAATAACCAAACTGTAATTTTAGGTTTGATTCGGTTCAAGTGTGAACCGGACCGAACCGTATCATGCCACCCCTACTCAATATGATCTATATGGTTCTTGTTGGTACTTATTTATTTTCACTGAATTTCTTGCCTTAACAACTCTTGGACATAGCCTTGCTACCGTGGAGAACAAGGTTACAATTGTCTAGGGTTTGTTAGGTACTGGATCACTAAGAGTGGTGGAAAATTTCTTGCAAGGCATTATCATGAGTTGGGCTTTAATTTTTGGCATATGGAAAAAACATCCACGTACCTAACAAACCTTGAAGAGTTGTTGTGCATATCTTTCTTGTCTTGCAGCGTACAATTGTAACTTTAGATATAATCTTTGTGTATATCTTTTCCTTGATATGGCTATTGATCTTTTATGCAAGGATTATAACTTTAGATATATTATATCCATAGCTATTTCAGCTGTATGGAAAATTCTGTGGCAAGTCCATTTTCAATAAATGCCAACCTATCTCCTCTGGTTATTAAGAATTTTGGTATAGTACTTCACATAGTGTATCAAGTCTTCTGAAGTCAATTTCTTAGTAGTGTTTAGTATATGATTATGTTCAAATTTATTGACTTGCACAACTCCAAAATGAAAGAAAAGAATATAATTTTCCAGGTAAAAAGATTTATGATTGATGATGATAATGCTTAAGAGGTACCCATGGAGCTAGGATCTAACAACGCCAAGTTCAGCTGATGCAGTTTTTTGCTTATGTGGTTTGAACTATTGTTTGTTTAAATATCAGCTTTTGTTCTACCTTTAAATTGTTAGATTGGGTAAAATTCTCAATAATTTAAACCCTATTCTTGTTATATATATAGTTTATAGTTGCCTTACATTATAGGACATGGCATCATGGCCTTACATTATAGGAATTATCTTATCATGATACAATGGACGGTTTTTATTTTATACCCTGTGAAATTCCACTTATACTTAGAACTTTGTTGCTAGTGTAAATCAATTAAACAAAGGGAAAGATGAAACTATTTTAGATCTAATAAGGAATGAAAAATTCACACATTAAATACTTCCTGAAATTGTAAGGACAAATAAAACATTATTGGGGTCAATTAGATTTTTGATGTGACTAATAATTATGTTTATTTTTTATATTTTGGCTTCTTTTTTCCTTTTTTCCTTTTTGTTAATTATAAGAATTTTGTTTTTGTTAGTCCTTTTATTTTTCCATCATCCTTGCCTAGTTTTCAATTCAAGTATAATTAAATAAGATGCCAAGAAGATAAAATTATAACTATACATATTTATTGTACAAAATTAAGTACTGAGTAATCTTTATAAACTATTTATCAGTTTCCTTTATTCATTAAAAAAAATTCCCCTTGAAAAAATTTTACAAAATCTTTTTATAAACTAATATGCTATTAAAAGAAGTAGAGCAATTTTTTATGTTAGCTTTATTAAACCTGACGCTGAGAGAACATGGCTTGCCCAATGGATGGTGTTAGGATACCTTATTTAGCCTAGAGGAAGCATAGGTAAATGAGGAAAATTTAAAGTTATTCCATCCAATAACCTGTTAACAATAAGTATGATTAGTGAAAATAAATAATTCATAGAAGACTATAAATTTAGTTTGATGAAACTAAAAACAAAGATAAACTTAGAGGCACGAATAACATTGCTTTTGTTAGAGAATTTACACCCTCACACTAAGTTTCCCATGGGATTTGATTGTGGGGTTCCTCTACGATAAAACTAAGTCTTAATACTTGAAATAACAAATATTCAAATATCAAACCACACTTGAAAGAAATTTGAGATGTATGTGTATGTGTATATGTATTTTGCTAAGAAGAGAGGAAAAACAAAGAGAAGAATTCATCTATTCATTAGTATCATTTCTACCAGATGCAACACATTTTATACAATGACTAGATATTCCAACCATCACAACTTTCTCCAAGAGTCACATTGTTTGGACATGGGTTACATCCTTTGAATTTCAAATTAGTTAGTTATTAATTAACATGAAACATCATCACAAATAGATACAACCCAATACATGAAACTCTTTAAGAAATTCATCAAAAGTTAACCATGTCACAACTTTCTTCAAGGGTCACATTGTTTGGACATAGGTTGCATCCTTTGAATTTCAAGTTAGTTAGTTATTAATTAACGTGAATCATCATCACGAATGGACACAACCCAAATACATGAAACTCTTTAATAAACTCATCAAAAGTTGCAATCTTTCAAAAATAACCGTTGAAATAAAATTGGATGTATGACAGTGAAGATCACAGGCATGCTTATCATGAATGCTATAATTTTATTTCATTCTTCTTCTTTATTTCAAGTACAAGATCTACATTATAGATCACATGATTGATGATCTATTTTCACATCGCCCAGTAATTATCGATTATGTACACACACACACAAAAACACCTCCATGATTATGCTTAAAGAATGGTATCGTTAGATTTAAACCATTCCTTAGTATGAATAGTCAAAGTGGTAACAGGGTGATAAGTAGCTTATTGCTTTGAACTTCCACTCTATGTATTACAACCAGAGATTTCATACACATAATCATGTTCACATTCAAACAATGGATTTATGGTAGCACATTTATTGTCATGTGCTCTTCTCGGCTTCATGAACGTTTACAAAAATAAACTCCTCAAACTTTTGTGAGGAGCGGCACCACTTCTATGTTCAAATAGGTGGAATACATCAAACAAATTGATTTTGATATAATATCTATCCATTAAGAGATATTTATTGTATCTCATCCTCTTTTTAACTTATAGTACTTGTAGTACACCTCAGTTAGTAATGACTTGTTTTTACCCTTTGAACCTTAAGACTAGTGATGTGCTAAAATAAGGTAGGGTTCCCATCACTACCAACTATTGGAGTTTAAGGCACATCTTAGTAGCAATATTTCTATATAATCCTTATATCAAAGGTCTACTAAGTTATTACCCAGCCTTGATGTGACGCCCCAAACTAAGGTATTACAACCCACCACGTGTCATCTCTTCAAAGAAAAATGCAAAGACTATATAAATTAATCCACAATTTCAAAATATATACATATCTCCAATATCAATCAATAGGTTACTTGAAAACTATCGTCAAATATATATAAAATCTTCATGAACCTATTGTCATAAAAACCTAAAGCCAACAAAAACATAAATCCTTGATACAACTTTACTTTCATTCCTCGTACGAAAATATTATGGAAAACTATCTATAAATCTTGTTCATAAAGTCCTTCACACTTTAACATTTGATCTGGAAGTCTAACTATCTACATGATAATCCATAGCATTACCGACCTCCCCTGAGGCTACATAAATATCATAACCCAAAATATCATAGACCACAGAATCTTCACCTGAACTTGAAAAATAAAGGCATGAGCAAAAATGCCCAGTACGCCCCACACACAAATGCGCGTGAACACTCATCAAACAAATCACATGCATCACATGTTATTATGCAACATCCATAGGTTTATTGTCTTTTAATTAGCCATTAACTAGCACAGTTTAGGATTATTGATCATTAACCCTAAACTAAGAGTAACTCATGCCCGATAAAAACAATAGTATAATACTTATATATATAGTTGCGTTCCATAATTATGTTGGTAACGACTCTTAATCTATCGAGATCTTCTCCATGTATAACTCCACTCGAGACAACACCACACAAGGATCATCAGGTTGCCAGCGTTAGTATCATACTCTGCGTGGTCTTTACTAACTACAGCCAAACACAATTGGCACAACAATTTTAAAAGCCTGCAATGGTTAATTCAATTTATAAGTATGTCTAATCCTATAAGTATAAGCAACAAACAAGATATGATCGTACCTGATTTGCTTTAGGAACAGAACCCTAATTTCACCAAAAAACCTGATCACCAACGTATATCAAATCAAAATATGTTTTCCAACACATAATTAAACCATAAGTCCTAAGATCCATAATCCAAATAAAATCTACAATAACAGATTCACACACTTCTCTTGTTCATAAGACAACGGATCCCCAAAACACAAATTTCTCCACAATTCCTTTAATTCCTAAAATTCTCAATCAACAATACATCAACTATCAGGAAAAATCTCATCTTTAAAATCACAAAGATTGAACGGATTCATACTTACCCAAGACTTTAGATCTCAAGCCTTCTTGATCATAGAACCAAATCACCAATCAAAACTTAGGGTTTTCTCCACAATCCACCAAATCTCTATAATATAAACAACAAATCAGAAAAAGACTATCTCTTTAATAACACAAGAACAAGATAGATTTATACCTTACCTAGGATGAGATTTCCAATCCTCCTTGATCACTAAGAACTCACAACCCAACAACATCTAGGATTTGTCTCCAATGAAATCTTCTCCAGCAACTTGATTTCTCAAAAACCAATATGAAAACAACCTTTAGAAACTAAGATCCAATTAAAACTTAACCCAAAAGAGATTTGAGAGAAAGTCTAACCTAGAATTTGCCTTAAGAAGAGATATGGGGAATGAACAAAAACCTAGGGCTATATATATAATGATTAGGAAACCCTAGAACCAAGAAAAGATGTTTTTCGTGGAAATATAGGCTGGTATAAGGATGGTGGCTCAGGAGCGGCCTAAAGTCAAAGAAGAAAAATTTGAACATGTAAACCGGCCTCAGGTCAATGGCTTTTCCAACCAAAGCCGGCGGCTTTGCCTCTTTAAGCCAGCAGCTTACAATCGACCTAAGCTTGCTCTTTGTCTCCTTCACAAAAAAACCCTTATTTGATCAATTTCATCTGTTTAAATGACAAAAATCCCTCTTAGACAACTTATTTTACATTAGTACCCTTCAATATGATTTATTTATTTGTATATTACACTTGACATAAGTGATGGTTATAACTCCATCCCTTATTAATCCTCTTATATATATCTTATATATATCGGTCTCAATTTGATATGTCTAGACTTTCTATTATAATATTATAATCTCAAGATATTATGACTTCATTATCACAAAGATATAAATAGCTAACAAAGGATGTGACCACAACTCTATTTCATTTTCTTAGCCATTCTAATTCAACAAATTTCATATAATAATTTCAATAGACACACAAGTGTAGTTTGTGGTGTGAATCAAATTCATTGATCTATGGCTTAACCCCCACTATACCTCTACACTTTTAACACTAAATAAGTATCTTTTCAATTTAAATTCACCAATTTGAATTGAAATCAAATACACTTATCGAACATTTAATCTTTAATTATTAGAATGACACATGATTACTCTATAATTTTCCTCAAATTGAAAATCATTCCTTAAGAAATATTCTCTATAAGTCAAATTAATAGTTGAATCAAGTCCTATAACGCCTTGACGAATCCGAAAATTTTCATATATTGTACATTAATCCCATTTTTCGCTATCAAAGGATCACTAAGATACTTTATAATGATAACTAACACCAAATAACTTATTTTCACTAGTGAGAGTTTTAGTACCACACTAGATGTAATTCTAAACATTAAGCCTATTACTGAATTAAATCTTTCATTTCACTCACTACTAAATTTTGTTTACATACTAGTACATATATACATATACCAGTTACAACCATAAGTTTCATGTCCTAAATCCACCCCCACACATTAAGTATTTCATTAAATTGATTTTCTCCTATCATAGATTTCACTAGGAGAAATGTTAACTTCCAAACATGGGATTATACTAAAACATAACATATCATTAATAACACATACATAACTTAGTACATATTGGAAGTTGTATATCAACTTTATGCAAACCATGAAATTCGATTAATGTCATGTAAGAAATTTCATAAAATACACAATTCCCCTACTTACTTTATGATCCATACATAATATACAATTCAAGATTATCATATAAGTTTAATGAAAGAAGCTTCATACCACAAATTATAATAAAAAAACACATAGATAAATTGTGAATACAATTTTCACCTTTTCATTGTCCAATAACATTACTTTTAAGAATCAAACATTTAGTTGTAGTGACTTTTCAATTTTATCAATAAATACAATTTAAGATTACATAAATTCTAATTTGAACAAATCACAAGAAATTGTTTCCCCACAAAGAGAATACTCAGCTCCTCTTCTTGTTAATCATATAAAGATCAAAATAAACAACAATTCTAAGATTCAAATAAGAAATTTCAAGCCATTGATATGATCAAATAAGACATAAGTTACTCATCTTCATACTCAATCAAACTCATTACTCTTGGAAATACACAAACAAGACATCCTCCTTTAGATTTCCTTTTCTTTAGTGAATAAAATAGAATATTTAGATTTCATAGAAATGCTTGCATTCATTCTTCACATATGACACTAAGTCTTACTATATAACTATGAAGCATATTTTCAATTCTTATATACAATTTCATAGAAACATGTATTCAATAGATAACATTTATTTTGAACACATTTTATATAGAAATGTGTTTAGAGTGCACATTTATATATTGAATATATGCAAACATTTAACTTTTAATTTTACAATCTCCATCCATTTCTTAAAATCAAATTTCATTTTATCTATGACAAATGTGTACTAAAGATCATGCAAATATGTTTTACATATCATAGATACATTTAATTACAAAACATACATGAAAATTTGTCATCACCAATAGTTTCTTGAACTCTTGCATCCTTGTGGTGTCTCATCTTCGTTAACATGAAGTTTCTTCCATCAAAACATTCTAATCTTCTAAAAGTTTTCATTACAATTCTAAAACCACATTCCTTTCACCAAGTCTAGAATAAATTCTCTAAGATTGTTAAGAATAAGTATGGTTAGCGAAAATAAATAATCATAGATGATTATAAATTTGGTTTGATGAAACTAAAAACAAAGATAGACTTAGAGGCATTAATGAAATCTCTCTCCTTAGAGAATTTGTGCCCCTATACTAAGTTTGCTATGGAATTTGAATGCAGAATTCCCCCAAGATACAACTAACACTTGAAAGAAATTTGAGATGTATGTGTATATGTATTTAGCTAAGAAGAGAGGAAAAACAAAGAGAAGAATTCATCTATCCATTAGTATCATTTCTACCAGATGCGGGACATGGATTGCATCCTTTGGATTTCAAATTAGTTAGTTATTCATTAACATGAATCATCATCACAAATAGATACAACCCAAATACATGAAACTCTTTAACAAATTCATCAAAAGTTAACCATCACAACTTTCATCAAGAGTCATATGGATGTGGGTTGCATCCTTTGAATTTAAAGTAAGTTAGTTATTAATTAATGTGAATTATCATCACGAATGGACACAACCCAAATACATGAAACTCTTTAAGAAACTCATCAAAAGTTGCAATCTTTCAAAAATAACCATCGAAATAAAATTAGGCGTATGACAGAAAAGATCACGGGCGTGCTTATCATGAATATCATAATTTTATTTCATTCTTCTTTATTTCACATAAACTGCAGTTTTTCTTGTCAAATTTGACAGATGACTATTACAATATTATATTAGTATATGGCTCTTGCTCGTTGCATTTAATTGAAGTGGTGGCACTCTTATGTTTGTATCTAATTGGTCATTTTTCTTTAACATGAAATCAGATTTTAGCAACTTGGCATCTGGTGTATTTCATTCTTCGAGCTTTAATTTGTTATGTGGGTATTTCAAAGTCAAATATCTTAATGGTATTGAAGCTATACTTAGCTGTATGTAAGCATGTCTTGTGTTTGGCTATCAAAATTGTAGCTATAATTTTCAATTCTTTTTTCTGTCTTGGAATAAAATTGTCCAGCAAATTTTGTCTTTTCTCTTATCATTTTCTTCCAAGACCATATAATATATCTACACATTCCTTAATTTTTACGAACAATTGAGCGAAGAAGTTGAGGATACTATAGCAAAACTTAGTGAAGCTTACATTGAGGTGGGCTGTTGTTATTATTATTATTGGTAATGCATGTGTAAACCCCGAAATTTTTCCACAATAGTATACAGTATTAAAATAGAAAATGTAAATTAGATAGTGAATTTAGGATCCGATAAAAATCCTAGAATAGACCTATGAGTTGTAATAAACTCTTTCCTAATTTGAAAAACCCGAATAAAAATTTTCTCGACCTTAATAGATACCATAGATGAGATTTCGTATCTTGAACTGATAATTCAAGATATAACTAGAAATAGCTTTAAAATTTCAAAACCGATGAGATACAGTTTATTTATAGAGCTTATCGATATAAAACAATAGATTATAAATACAAACAAACACTAATACTGAACAATAATTATCAACTTAGAACTAAAAGAAAATTTCGAACCCGCTGTTATAATTGTTAAGAAATTCTAAATTTATTAGGACTTGGTTCCTAATTTAATTCATCGAACTTGAAAATTTAATCACATAAGTTAAAAATATTAAAAATAATTAATCGTGTGAAGTTCTAACTAAAAATTTGAAAATACAAATAATCAAAAAAAAATTGTAGTAACTTAGATAATATTATCTCGATAAAACGTAAATATAATAAGAGTAGATATACGCGAAT
Organism: Combretum micranthum; assembly: GCA_024138025.1. Classification (NCBI taxonomy): domain Eukaryota; kingdom Viridiplantae; phylum Streptophyta; class Magnoliopsida; order Myrtales; family Combretaceae; genus Combretum; species Combretum micranthum. The sequence continues at coordinate 48,868 of JAMXBD010001695.1, read as the reverse complement.
AATTTATTTTCTTATTAAAAATATTTTTGTTAATAACTATTAAATATATATATATATACATATATATATAAAGAAGTCGAAGTTTTACAACCGCTGCACAAATGGAAATCTGGAACGTGATCAGTAGAGGAGTCACCGAGTGAAGCTCAATCCACGCCGTGAACAGCATGGATGACCAACTAAGCAGCTAGAATCCCATGTGCACTGCAGGAGTTCACCGAACAGTTGAAATCCCTTCACGCGTACAGCAGTTCCCACTTCCCCGAATGCAAGCAGCTCCATTCCAGCGCAACAAGCAGCAGCAACACCATCGAACACACAGCTCCATTCCAGCGCACAGCAGCAGGCAGCAACGAACAACCGAGCAAGGGGCAGCCTCACCCTCACACACAAGCAAACCACACACACGCACATGAGCAGTTGGGAAACAGAGCACCTTGGAGAAAACAAAGCAGTTGCAACCAGCTAACATTTGACCCAACTTTGATCCGATTTTTAGAACAGATTTCAACCCTAAAAGGACACTCCAACCAACCTAAAAACTACACCTATACCCCACAATTAATGTGCAAGAATTACAAACCAAATAGAAGAGGAAAACAGCTCCAAAATCGGATGGAAAAATCGGCATACAGCAGCAAGAACCTCCCCTGCTGCAGAGACTTGATTTCCTGACCAAGTTTGATCCGAAATTTGAGCCTCAAATTCAAACAAAATCAACCCACAATCCAACCACAACTTCCACATGTAATCAACAATAAATGAGGAGAATTTCAACACACAAAAACAACCACAACCACTCCAAATATCCATGCCAAATTCGGATCTTGACAGCTACAGCAGAGGAGAAATTTCACAAGATATAGCAGCACATATCTCCAAGTTAGCTCCGGTTTTTGTAAAATTCCTAGGGTTCAATGAGCTGATATTTTTTTACCAATTAAACACCAATAGAGAGCCTTCAAATGGACACTTCATACATAAAAAATTAATGATAAAATCATATCCAAAATTCGTCCAAAAATCAAGGTGGATTGTTCCAGAAATTTCAAACTTTCACACTTCAAACTTCAACAGATTTTGACCCGATTTTTACACAAGTTAATCTCTTATTTTTACACACATAAATAGCATTAATTAGCTACCAAACAAACACAATTAAGACTCTAAAAGATAGCTACAAAAATTTGTCAAACCCAAGTCAAAATTTTGGATTCAACTTTGCAAAATCGTATAGAAATTTACAGCTGCATTTGTGGACATTTTTCAAGGCCAAAACCAATTCCTTAGCCCCTAAAACTTAGTCTAGTCCTAGTATATGTATATAAGCCTAAGTTAGACACAATTTGAGCTCATAAACCCTACAAAAACACTCCAAAATCCCAGCTGCACACCCAAGTGCGCCCAGCACTTTTTCCTTTCCTTTTTCCATTACCACCTTCAACATAGAAGCTTTGGAACCTTGTGTGGGCAACCATAAACCCCTAGCCTACTTCTATACTTTACCTACACACTAAGCTCGCCAACAACAACCAAAACCAAACCCAAAAGTCTTAAGTTATCCTAGGGTTCAAGAGGAGGGAACTAGCTTATCAAGGTGAGAAAATTGGATTGCATTAGTTAACTTATATTATAGTTAATGTTGTTTAGTTAGAAGCTCATCCTCTAATCTTTGATATAGGTTTAATTTTGCTTTAAGAGGAAGTTGAACAACCTCCTTCCATTCCAATCCAAGGTAAGTTCCAAACTACAACCTATCCTTGTTAAATTTATGTATAGACCTTAGGATGGATTATTGAGCATTGGAAGAAAGTTTTGTGGTTGGGAAAAGTTGTTAATCCTTGGATGAATTCAAGTGGATAGATGATTGAGGTGTTAGAAATGTTAAGATATTGTTGGAAGAGAAAAACAACAACTTAGAAGTCTTATAATCATGGCAATAGTAAATTCGGACTGAAGGATAAAGTGGACAAAACAAGACTCAAACTTCATCTATTCTAGTCTAAATGCATGTTTAAAGCTTCTGAGACCTTATATGAACATAAAGCTTTATAAAACAAGCTGTACAAGCATGATTAAAAGACCTACATTACAACAAAAGTGTACGAACAAATTCATGAAAATTATACATGCCAAGACTTCTACAATTACGATGGAATTTAAGAGGTAAATGAAAGTTTAAATGGGATCCTTTAAAATAATCCTCAAGCAAAGAAACTCAAAAGAATTAAATGATAGATATTCCTTTTTCCATAAAAACCAATACCTTAGGAAATCACTATAAACCATAGAAATGATATCAAGTACCGACATAGAACACTTAGACACTCATAGGAATTTAATCTCTTATTTATAAATATTATTGATAAATACTTCATCTTAATAGGTAATTTCGATACGTCGAGGATTTCCCGGTTGATACTACGACTGATCAATATGAGCAGGTGAGTAATTTGACTTATTACATTGTTTGTGATTGTAGTTTAGTTGCATTAAAATACAAAGATAATAATGATGAACTCGTGTATATGGGATTACGGGATTTGTATGTGTTTGAAATTACTTGTTTGACAAATACTACTATCAAAAGTGATAATGAATGGCTTGTGAAATTACTGTATGTGAAGCATGTTGAGTGTCTGAATGAAGTTTGAACACTTAACTGACTAAAAATTATCGAACTCATAAGTAAATGGTGCATGCATAGCATGATTTGCACATACTGCATTATGTTTTTATGATGCCTACTACGTGTTAGAATTTCGGTTCTCTGGTAATACTTGGTTTTTCTAGGCAAGAGGCTATTAGTTCTACGCAAGTTTACCTTTGTTCTGTCGGTTCCATGGGAACTAACTGGTAACGAAGGACGCTGCCCATGGTATCGCTGTGAAATGTCTAACACTTAGTGGAGTTTCTAAGGTACAAAACAGGAACTGAGTGTTTAAAAATCATTAACATAAAGAGATAATAATTGTGAGGATATGGATTTCCTGTGTACTTAGTTTCTCCTGGGTAGGTGATTCAGGATCGGTTCCTTCAACCCCGATGAGAGGGCGTAAATCTCCATCCTGTTTGGATTCCGGTTTGTCCAAGCTTGTAATTGTTCATGTGTTTGATTGATGCATTACATATGATTGATAATAACTTGCTTGTTGTGATAAGTCTGGTTATTCACTGAGCCCGTGGTTATGCTCACACTCCTACAGTCCTTACAGGATGACACTTAAGCCTTGGTTGGTGGCTTCTAGGAGCTTAGAGCCGGTATGATTCTAAAGCTGAAGAGTTTTGGAAACAGGGAAAATAGTTTCTTTATTTATGTATTAATTGATGTTAGTGCATCAATTTTATTATCTGAGAACTTAGATAGTTTTATGGTTTGTAATAGTTATTATTCAGACTGTAGTACTTAATTATGGTATTGTGATTTTATTTACTTTCATCGTTTCTTATCACGCAACCAAAAAGATCCTGTTTTGTTAAATTATGTCACTTTCCAAAGTAGTTCTAGTATGAATATGTATTTGATATCGTCTGGATTATCAGGCTATATCATAATATATATATTACTACTAGGGTACTATTGGGGCGTGACAGATTTAGTTGGTATCAGAGCTGTGGTTGCAAGTATAAGAAAAAGATGAAATTAAACAAAATCATAATTAGTATACATAGTAGTAGTGATAGAATTATTTAAGATTAGTAGGGTAGATTTGGGTAGAATTAAGAACCTAAAATAAAATCTGTATGATTATTATTAGTCATGCAAATTTTATTTGTGGTGCAGGTTAATCCGGCAACCTGTTATGTGAAGTGGTTGGTTTTCAGTATGCAACCTTTAGAAACTTTAACTGATTACAGGCGAAGGTTGAGGGTCTTGGTGGAAGACCTAGCATTGGCAGGCAATCCTAAAACATTGGATCAGATTTTAAGCAAATGGAGACATGGATTGAGGCCACTCTTTAGAGATTGGTTATTCCTGATGGAGAAAGCACACCCGAATCCAGGTTCTGCTATTGAATTAATTTATAGGTTTGAAAGGTTTGTTGGTAGGAATGGTGGAGCAGTAGAAATAGATAATATAGCATTTGTAGTATCAATAAATTCCATGAGGCCGACTCTTCCAGATTTCAGGATATGGGAGTATATTGGCAAAGGTTGGATATATGCTCATGATTTTAGGGATGATCATGGGTGTACGTAGTACTGATCCATATACTGATGAGTGGATAATGTATCATCTCAGTAATTGCAGTTTCCTAAGGAAGTATTACAGAGTCGACCTGCTATTATACCCACAGTTGAGCCTGATGCCCAGAGTCCTTGTGGTTTTTGTGATACTTTTTCTCATAATATTCTCAGGATACTGTATTACCAGTTAGTGGACAGGAAAGGAGATCAACCAAAAGAGGAGTAGCCAGTATTGATTTGGAAGAAAATACTGACAGGACAAAGAAGACCAGGACAGGGAGTACTGTGTCAGTTCCACAAGGATTAGAATTCTTGGATTTCACACATAGTACTTTTAGCAAATATAGTACATGGAAGGGAACGCCACATGGAGGATGGATATGTGGTGAGGATACAGTGTTATGCATGAGGGTAAACAAGCTCCAAAGACACAGGGAGTACAGCTTGATGGATCTGAGCTTAGTTTAGCTCCACCTGGACAGCATGTTGAGATCCACGAGTTGAGCAGCAGCGACTCCAGTGATCAGGATGAGTACCCACAGTTGGATGCCCGAGATAAGGGCAAGAGACCACTTTACCCCACCCCCTAGAGAGTTTAGTGAAAGAATGTTGTTTTATGTGTTGTAAATAGACTAAATATGTATGACTTATGGTGATGCTCTTTTGATGATCTAGTAGATAGATAGTTAGTGCAAATTTTGATGTTGTATATAAAGCACTAACTCTAGGAACTCTATTATGATGTGATGTACTTAGTATAGTGATGATAGTTAGTGCAATTTTTGATGTTGTATATATGGCACTAATGTGGAATACAAGTATGTTTATGTTTTGGTGTACATATATATATGTTATCATGTGTGTATGTAAATGTAAGTGAAGTAGTAAAGAAAGTATGCTCATGTTAGGAAAGTATCATGTGTATTTTTAAATTATGAAAGATTTACACATGCATGAGATACTCCATGAAAAATGCAGTAAGAAGCAAAATAACTTGAATAGAAATGGTTACAATAAATGAGACTTACCTTATTTGATATGTAATTTATGTAGAACGCCGAGAATGAGAGGTGGAAGGAGAAGAACTGCAAGAGTACCAACAATCCACCTAATGAGGAACCGACTACAACCTAATCGCTTGGAGACTATTTTGCAAGCAATTCAACAACAAACACCTAATTTTGCAAGCTTTGCAAGCTGGGCAAATACCACCTGTAGCACCACCTCCTGAGGCACCACCTATGCCTCGAGTTTCTCTAGGAGAAATGAGGAACGTGTTGCATCGGTTCAACCACCTGTGGAAGAACCGAGAAATCAAGAACGACGTGTTGAATCTGCAGCTGAAGTGCAAGGACCACCTCGACATGATCATGAATTACCACCTCCACCACCTTGGAGACCACAAAGGAATTTGTTACCTGAGTTTATAAAGTGTAACAGGTACTTTGAGGGAATGCCGGGAAAACCAGAAGAAGCAGAAGATTGGTTGTCTCAAATTGAGCGATCATTTGACGTGTTTCAGATACCTGAAGCACTTAAGGTACCATACGGAACCTACTTGCTGCGATTAAGGGCAAGAATATGGTGGGATTCAAGCAGAGAGGATTACCACATCCCATAACGTGGGAAGTTTTCAAACGGGAATTTTGAAAGAATATTTCCCGGGCAGCTTGAAAGCAAGTATAGTACAGATCTAATGAATTTGACTCAAGGGAGTAAGACAATTGATGAATATGAACATGAATTCAATCGACTACTGCAATTTGCCCACGCATACAAAGACAGTGATGAATTAAAAAGGCAAACTTTTATGGCTGGATTAGAGCCCCATTTTCAGAGGAGGCTTACTGAATTTGAGATTATTGATTTCACTGCTATGGTAGAAAGGCGCGAGTGATAGAACGCGCTAGAAAATATGAAGTAGAAAGATATAAGAAACGGGGGCAAACTTTGGAAAAAGATTCATGATAATGTGGGAACGAGTACTGTTCCTAAGAAAGGGAATTCTTTAAGCCAATTGGAAATGCCAAAAGTGGAAATACCGGGAGAAGTAATGTTACCTGTTGGAAATGCAAGGGCGCTCATTATCCAAGAGATTGCCCACATCTGCAACATAAATGCTTTTATTGTGGTGAAAGTGGACATCATGTGCCAAATGTCCAAAAAGGCAAGTGCGACCTGCTTTATCTGTAAGAAGATAGGTCATATAGCAACTTACTGTCCTCAAAGGAATACTGGAGCGGCAGGATCATCACAATCTAAAGGAGTTGTTGGAGCCAGATCAGAAAAAGGCAATGCCAGTACTAACAAAAACTGGAGCAGCTAGAATCTATGCTATGCACGGAACTCCAGTTGATGAAGAGGAGATAGAGGAGGATGATACTGAAAACATTTGGGAGGAAGCTGATTTAGATGATACCGGACTCATTGCAGGTATGTTATTATGTTTAAAGCAATAGTATGAGACACAAACACTTTAGATGCACAATTAATGCTTTTATAAGTCTAAATAACATGTAATGTATAATTGATAAATAGGCACAATACAAGTGAAAGACCATTCGGTGTACGCTCTATTTGACACCGGCGCGACACATTCATTTATAGACACTGTATTAGCCAGACAATTAGGTCTAACATGTGAAGCTATGAATAAAGGGTTAGGGATCAGTACACCCACTAGGCATGGTTATGACTCAGGAGATAGTGAAAGAATGCCCAATACAGATTGGGAATCAAGGATCAATTGTTGATCTAATTGTAGTGGATCTGCACAAATATGAAGTTATTTTGGGAATGACTTGGTTAGCTGCCACAAAAGCTAAGATCGATTGTCGTCTCAAGATGGTATCCTTTATAAATTGTCAAGGAGAAAGAAAGGAGTACCAAGGAGAAAACTACGAGACGGAGTCAAATTAACAACCATTGAAGTTGATGATGATGGCACCGAGAAGTTGGGTGAAATTATTTTAGGAGCTGTTAATGGAGAACCAGAGAAACTTGATATTCATACTATAAGAACTGTGTGCGAATATCCAGATGTATTTCCAGAATTACCTGGTTTACCTCCACAAAGAGAAGTGGAATTCTCCATTGATTTGATGCCTGGAACAGAACCAGTATCAAAAGCTCCGTATCGAATGGCACCTGTAGAATTGAAGGAATTAAAAGTGCAATTGCAGGAATTGATGGATAAAGGATTCATCAGACCCAGTGTATCTCCGTGGGGAGCCCCGGTGCTGTTTGTTAAAAAGAAAGATGGTTCATTGAGACTCTGTATTGATTATAGGGAATTGAACAAGGTAACCATCAAAAACAAGTATCCATTACCAAGAATTGATGATTTGTTTGATCAACTACGTGGAGCAAAAATATTTTCCCGTATTGATCTCAAATCTGGATATCATCAAATTCGAATCAAGACAGAAGATATACCTAAGACTGCATTTCGAACACGGTATGGCCACTATGAATTTTTGGTTATGCCATTCGGACTGACTAATGCACCTGCGGTATTTATGGATTTGATGAATCGGATTTTCCGACCATTGTTGGATATTTGTGTGATTGTGTTTATAGATGATATATTGGTATATTCACCATCAGAGGAGCAGCATGAGGAGCATTTGAGGAATGTATTGCAGATTTTGAGGGATAATAAATTATATGCTAAATTGTCAAAGTGTGAATTTTGGCTTGAGAGCATATCTTTTCTTGGACACATCGTGTCTGGAGAAGGAATTTCAGTAGATCCTGCAAAGGTCAAAGCCATCGTGGAATGGAAAAGACCTGAGACAGTTACTGAAATCAGAAGTTTCTTGGGTTTAGCTGGATACTATCGGAAATTTGTACGGGATTTCTCAACAATTGCAAGACCATTGACGCAATTGACAAAGAAAAATGAAAAATTTGAATGGAATGAAAAGCGGGAGCAAAGTTTCCAAGAATTGAAGAAGAGATTAGTGTCAGCACCAATATTGGTCTTACCCAATGATCATGACCCATATGTTATATATAGTGATGCGTCCAAAAATGGTTTGGGATGTGTATTAATGCAGAATGGAAAAGTAATAGCATATGCTTCCAGGCAATTGAAACCCCATGAGATGAACTACCCTACTCATGACTTGGAACTAGCTGCCATTGTTTTTGCACTCAAAATTTGGAGACACTATTTATATGGTCAAAGGTGTGAAATTTATACTGATCATAAAAGTTTGAAGTATATATTCACACAAAAAGAATTGAACATGAGGCAACGACGATGGTTGGAGCTAATAAAGGATTATGATTTGGGTATCAATTATCACCCAGGAAAAATGAATGTCGCCGCTGATGCTTTGAGTCGGAAAAACTATGGTGAAGTAGCCTCAATGCTGACTGAGCAAAAAGAACTCATCAAGGAATTTGAAAGGATGAGTTTAGGATTCACAATGCAAGGTTTTGAAGCTGAACTTGGAAATCTGATTTTGGAACCCACTTTACTTCAACAGATCAAAGAAGCTCAAAAGAAGATATGGAATTTCAAAGGATTATCCAAGAGATATCACAAGATAAATATAAGGATTTCCGAGTTGATGATGAAGGAATCCTTAGAATGGGCAACAGACTGTGTGTCCCCATAAATCGGATTAAAGCAGAAGTTGATGCAAGAAGCACATAATTCCGGATATACTGTTCATCCTGGAGAAACGAAAACGTATCAAGAATTGAAAAGTGCATATTGGTGGAACGGGATGAAAAAGGATGTAGCGGAATTTGTGGCTAGATGTGAGATATGTCAACGGGTTAAAGCTGAACACCAAAAGCCGGGAGGATTGTTGAAGCCATTACCAATTCCTGAATGGAAATGGGATCAGATCTCTATGGACTTTGTATGTTCATTACCTAAGACGAGTAGTGGACATGATGCTGTATGGGTTATCGTGGATAGACTTACTAAATCAGCACATTTTATACCCATCAATATGACGTATCCACTGGAAAAGCTAGCACGGATATATCTTAAAGAGATTGTTCGATTACATGGAATACCAGCTAGCATAGTATCGGATAGAGATCCACGCTTTGTTTCCAGATTTTGGAATGGATTGCAGAAAGCGTTAGGGACGCAGTTAAAGTTCAGTACCGCTTATCATCCCCAAACCGATGGACAAACGGAAAGGACTATACAGACTTTGGAAGACATGCTAAGGTCTTGTATATTGGAATTTAAAGGAAATTGGGATCAACACTTACCTTTGGTGGAATTCGCGTATAATAACAGTTATCATTCTAGTATCGGAATGCCGCCATATGAAGCACTTATGGTCGCAAGTGTAGATCACCATTATTTTGGGACAATTTAGAGAGAATAGCAGTTGGACCTGAAATGGTACAAGAAAAGATAAGGTGGCAGTGATAAAACAAAAGATGAAAGAAGCTCAAGATCGACAAAAGAGTTGGGCAGATATGAAGAGACGGGAATTGGAATTCAAAGAGGGATCATGTATACCTTAAAGTGAACCCGATCAAGAGTCTTCATCGTGGACGAAATCAAGGAAAATTAAGTCCTCGATATATTGGACCTTTTGAAATTTTGGATAGGGTAGGAGATTTAGCCTATCGATTGGCTTTACCTCCGAATCTGTCTGGTATACATAACGTGTTTCATGTATCAGTTCTGAGGAAATATGTCTCGATCCAGATAAAGTGGTTGAGTTGGAACCAATTCCATTGAAGGAGAACTTGACATATGAGAAACAACCTGTTCGAATAATGGACAGTAAAGTACAGACTCTTAGAAACAAGGAAATCAGATATGTTAAAGTTTTATGGGATCCCGAACGGAAGAAATGACTTGGGAGTTAAAGATGAAGTTCGGAAGAATTATCCTAATCTATTTGAATCATCAGGTACGTATCAAGCTTTGAGGACAAAGCTTATTTTAAGGGGGGAGGATGTAAACCCCGAAATTTTCACAATAGTATACAGTTAAAATAGAAAACGTAAATTAGATAGTGAATTTAGAAACCGATAGAAATCCTAGAATAGACCTATGAGTTGATAAACTCATTCCTAGTTTGAAAAACCCGAATAAAAATTTTCTCGACCTTAATAGATACCAAAAACGAGATTTTATCTTGAACTGATAATTCAAGATATAACTAGAAATAGTTTTAAAATTTCAAAACCGATAAGATACAGTTTATTTATAGAGCTTATCGGTATAAAACAATAGATTATAAACAAACTAATACTGAACAATAATTATCAACTTAGAACTAAAAAGAAAATTTCGAACCCCTGTTAATTGTTAGGAAATTCTAAATTTATTAGGACTTGGTTCCTAATTTAATTCATCGAACTTGAAAATTTAATCACGTAAGTTAAAAATATAAAAATAATTAATCGTGTGAAGTTTAACTAAAAATTTGAAAATACAAATAATAAAAAATTTAGTAACTTAGATAATATTATCTCGATAAAACGTAAATATAATAAGAGTAGATATACGCGAATAATTTTTTCTTAGTAAAAATATTTTTGTTAATAACTATTAAAATATATATATATATATATATATATATATAAAAGAAGTCGAAGTTTTACAACCGCTGCACAAATGGAAATCTGGAACGTGATCAGTAGAGGAGTCACCGAGTGAAGCTCAATCCACGCACGTGAACAGCATGGATGACCAACCAAGCAGCTAGAATCCCACACGTACTGCAGGAGTTCACCGAATAGTTGAAATCCTTTCACGCGTACAGCAGTTCCCACTTCCTCGCACGCAAGCAGCTCCATTCCAGCGCAACAACCAGCAGCAACACCATCGAACACACAACTCCATTCCAGCACAGCAGCAGGCAGCAAGTAACAACCGAGCAAGGGGCAGCCTCACCCTCACACACAAGCAGACCACACACACGCACATGAGCAGCTGGGAAACAGAGCACCTTAGAGAAAACAGAGCAGTTGCAACCAGCTGACATTTGACCCAACTTTGATCCGATTTTTAGAACAGATTTCTGCCCGAAAAGGACACCCCAACCAACCCAAAAGCTACACCTATACCCCACAATTAATGTGCAAGAATTACAAACCAAATAGAAGAGGAAAACAGCTCCAAAATCGGATGGAAAAATCGGCATACAGCAGTAAGAACCTCCCCTGCTGCAGAGACTTGATTTCTTGACCAAGTTTGATTCGAAATTTGAGCCTTAAAATTCAAACGAAATCAACCCACAATCCAACCACAACTTCCACATGTAATCAACAATAAATAAGGAGAATTTTAGCACACAAAAACAACCACAACCACCCCAAATATCCATGCCAAATTCAGATCTTGACAGCTGCAGTAGAGGAGAAATTTCACAAGATACAATAGCACATATCTCCAAGTTAGCTCCGATTTTTGCAAAATTCCTAGGGTTCAATGAGCTAATATTTTTTGACCAATTAAACACCAATAGAGAGCCTTCAAATGGAAACTTCATACACCAAAAATTAATGAGAAAATAAGATCCAAAATTTGTCCAAAAATTAAGGTGGATTGTTCCAGAAATTTCAAACTTTCACACTTCAAACTTCAACTGATTTTGACCCTATTTTTACACAAGTTAATCTCTTATGTTTACACACATAAATAGCATTAATTAGCTACCAAACAAACACAATTAAGACTCTAAAAGATTGCCACAAAAATCTGCAAACCCAAGTCAAAATTTTGGATTCAAATTTGCAAAATCGTATAGAAATTTACAGCTGCATTTGTGGACATTTTTCAAGGCCAAAACCAATTCCTTAGCCCCTAAAACTTAGTCTAGTCCTAATATATGTATATAAGCCTAAGTTAGACACAATTTGAGCTCATAAACCCTACAAAAACACTCCAAAATCCCAGCTGCACACCCAAGTGCGTCCAGCACTTTTTCCTTTCCTTTTTCCATTACCACCTTCAACATAGAAGCTTTGGAACCTTGTGTGAGCAACCATAAACCCCTAGCCTACTTCTATACTTTACCTACACACTAAGCTCACCAACAACAACCAAAACCAAACCCAAAAGTCTTAAGTTATCCTAGGGTTCAAGAGGAGGGAACTAGCTTATCAAGGTGAGAAAATTGGATTGCATTAGTAAACTTATATTATAGTTAATGTTATTTAGTTAGAAGCTCATCCTCTAATCTTTGATATAGGTTTAATTTTGCTTTAAGAGGAAGTTGAACAACCTCCTTCCATTCCAATCCAAGGTAAGTTCCAAACTACAACCTATCCTTGTTAAATTTATGTATAGACCTTAGGATGGATTATTGAGCATTGGAAGAAAGTTTTGTGGTTGGGAAAAGTTGTTAATCATTGGATGAATTCAAGTGGATAGATGATTGAGGTGTTAGAAATTTAAGATATTGTTGGAAGAGAAAAACAACAACTTAGAAGTCTTATAATCATGGCAATAGTAAATTCGGACTAAAGGATAAAGTGGACAAAACAAGACTCAAACTTCATCTATTCTAGTCTAAATGCATGTTTAAAGCTTCTAAGACCTTATATGAACATAAAGCTTTATAAAACAAGCTGTACAAGCATGATTAAAAGACTTACATTACAACAAAAGTGTACGAACAAATTCATGAAAATTATACATGCCAAGACTTCTACAATTACGATGGAATTTAAGAGGTAAATGAAAGTTTAAATGGGATCCTTTAAAATAATCCTCAAGCAAAGAAACTCAAAAGAATTAAATGATAGATATTCCTTTTTCCATAAAAACCAATACCTTAGGAAATCACTATAAACCATAGAAATGATATCAAGTACCGACATAGAACACTTAGACACTCATAGGAATTTAATCTCTTATTTATAAATATTATTGATAAATACTTCATCTTAATAGGTAATTTCGATACGGTCGAGGATTTCCCGGTTGACTACTACGACTGATCAATATGAGCAGGTGAGTAATTTAGACTTATTACATTGTTTGTGATTGTAGTTTAGTTGCATTAAAATATAAAGATAATAATGATGAACTTGCGTGTATATGGGATTACGGGATTTGTATGCTGTTTGAAATTACTTGTTTGACGAATACTACTATCAACAAGTGATAATGGATGGCTTGTGAAATTACTGTATGTGAAGCATGTTGAGTGTCTGAATGAGTTTGAACACCTTTAACCTAACTAAAAATTATCGAACTCATAAGTAAAATGGTGCGTGCATAGCATGATTTGCACAAACTACATTATGTTTTTATGATAGCCTACTACGTGTTAGAATTTCGGTTCTCTGGTAATACTTGGTTTTTCTAGGCAAGAGGCTATTAGTTCTACGCAAGTTTTCCTTTGTTCTGTCGGTTCCATGGGAACTAACTGGTAACGAAGGACGCCGCCCATGGTATCGCTATGAAATGTCTAACACTTAGTAGAGTTTCTAAGGTACAAAACAGGAACTGAGTATTTAAAATATCATTAACATAAAGAGATAATAATTGTGAGGAATATGGATTTCCTGTGTACTTAGTTTCTCCTGGGTAGGTGATTCAAAGATCGGTTCCTTCATCCCGATGAGAGGGCATAAATCTACATCCTGTTTGGATTCGGGTTTGTCCAAGCTTGTAATTATTCATGTGTTTGATTGATGCATTACATATGTTTGATAATAACTTGTTTGTTGTGATAAGTCTGGTTATTCACTGAGCCCATGGTTATGCTCACACTCCTACAATCCTTACAGAATGACACTTAAGCCTTGGTTGGTGGCTTCTAGGAGCTTAGAGCCGGTATGATTCTAAAGCTGGAAGAGTTTTGGAAACAAGGAAAAGTAGTTTCTTTATCTATATGTATTAATTGATGTTAGTGCATCAATTTTATTATCTGAGAACTTAGATAGTTTTATGGTTTGTAATAGTTATGATTCAGACTGTAGTACTTAATTATGGTATTGTGATTTTATTTACTTTCATCGTTTCTTATCACGCAACCAAAAAGATCTTGTTTTGTTAAACTTATGTCACTTTCCAAAGTAGTTCTAGTATGGATATATGTATTTGATACCGTCTGGATTATCAAGCTGTATCATAATATATATTTACTACTAGGGTACTATTGAGGCGTGACGGCATGACTGAAAATTTTATATTAGTTGCCTTTATTATTGCTCTTTTTTATGTAATTGTGATGTTTTTTACTATGTTTAATTTTTTTTTTTATGTAATAGAAAAACTTAGTACAATTATTATTTTGAATGTAATTACAATATTAACTCATATATGTGTGTGTTCTTACCCATTTTATCGTCTTTTATGTTATTTACCCATTAATTTAATTGGGGGCATTTTTGAACATTAAGAAATTTTGGATATTTAAAGTTGGAAGAGACCACCAAACAACCCACTATTATTATAGTTACATGTCTATTCCATTTATCTCCCTCCATTTTTTAGATATTTTTAATATTTGTTCCTAAATTTGTAATTTAAAATTTATAGGCAATAGTAATAAATTTTTTGTATTTTTAATATTTCAGTTATGTTGTATATTTAAGTACATGTATTATAAATGGGTTACATTTTATCAATTTTATTAATCATTTTATATGTAATTATATTTACACTCACAACTTAAATGTGTTGCCTATTACACAAAGATAATGCAAAGAGAGGCTTAATCCATAAATTATGGGAACGTGTCTTTACATTAATTGAGGCTATAGTGCCACAATAACCTCTATGGGCCACATGGGTATGTTGCAACCATAACCTCCCTACTTCTGGTAAACGGTATTTCACCCAAAGCTGTTACGTATTAATCTCTCTAACTTATGAGGTCGGTCAAAAATGTTACATGGTACCTATGCATAGCATAGGTACAAGATAATATAATATTGTAAATGGAAATAAACAAGATAAGAAATTATGGCTTCTTGTGTCTTATATACATAAAGATATTATAATCACTTATAAAATTAAGGGGAAAAAATGCAACTAGTTTTTTCCTTGCATGATCACGAATACTTCTTCCTATGTATAACGTAGGTTATTTGATTATTTGATTATTTTATAATTTTAATCATGTTTAAAGATAGATTATACTAGAATTTAGGATATAGGATGTAAACACTTTGATTATGATGGATTTTTATTATGTGAAGGGAATATTTATCGAGTGGTATGAACATTAGTCCCATTAGAATTTAGCTTAATTCCATTTCTTCTCATTAAGAAATAGTAATAAATAGAATTTGGCAATTTTTTTATTGAAAAAGGATGCACGTGTTCTATATTATATTATGTATAGAACTAGATAATAGATATAAATTTTAAAAAATTGTTTATAAATATATATTTAAATATTTATTATATATGCTTCGTAGCTATATACACATATATAAGTTTTTGCCTTTGTCAATCTTAAATTAGAACTAAAAAGGCTATAAATCATGCCAACATTACATGGATTTCAAACACAACATCAATATATACTCTAAATAGTAATTTATTTGGTATTCATTGTTTGCAAGCAATGCATGCATGAATCTTATTAATATATATCTATTGTTTCACATTTTTTTTAGTTTATGAGTCTATATAATGTTATACATTTTATGATTAGTTTCATCTACTAAAATTTCATTTTAAACTCCACTCAACCTTAACTTTTCAAATTGTTCTGTGGATTCATTGACCAACAACAATAGAAAGTCAACATATTGAAGTTAGGTTTAGAGATAGTGTTGGCTCCATATATGAATAAAAATAACTTATGCATGCCTTGGTTTACCTATTAATAGAAGAGCTCTAAGATACATGTGGCTATAAAAAAGATGGAAAATATCTTTTGGTTTTTAATATTTTATCTCACATATGAATTCATCCAAATAAAAAGACTAATTTTCTCATCCAACTTTGTAACTGCATATTGAAGTTGTTGTACAATCTTTTCAATTGCACTATTAATTGCACATTTAAATAAGTTAGAGTGTTAAATTATTGATTATAGTGTATTTTATTTTATCTTATCAAAAATTATTTTCAACCTTATAATTCTTTTTTTTTTTTTTTTGTAGATTCTCTTACTATACATGCATAAGAATTGGATGAATTGTAACATTGGAAGTGAAGAGTACCAACGAGTGTGGAATTTTTCATCACATACATACGATTGAAATATGGAGTAAACACAAAGTTAAATTGCCCATGCAAGAGATGTTTAAACAACAATTTGTACTCTATGAATGTGATTAGAGCACACTTGCTTATAGATGGTATAGACATAACTTATAAGTGTTGAATATATCATGGTGAGAAATTGACAATTGAATTGCTAAATAGACCTCATGGTAGAATTTGTCATGTTGAGAGTGAAATGAAACCCAATGTGGAGGAGTACAATGTGGCAAATCATGATGATCATGATGGGTTTGATGAGATGCTTGAAGATTTAGGAGCTTTTGTTGCCAATCAAGCAGAAGATTCAAGCCTTAGGGATGACTTTGATATTCCGATGGATTTTTTAGATGGTTTCAGAGCTGACTCACAACAAGAGCTTTATCTAGGTGTAAGTTCTCCAAGTTCTCCTTCATAGTGAAGCTTCTCCAGTCAAAAGTATACAATAAGTGGACTTACAAGTCGTTTGACATGCTTTTGCAATTTTTGCATGATGTGATACCTAATGGAGAGTCTCTTCCCAAGTCATACTATCATGCAAATAGGTACTTAAGGGGGTTGGGTATGGGTTATCACATTATTTACGCATGTAAATATAATTATTGTTTATTTTGGGGTAGCAACAAGCATCTTACCAATTGCCCTACTTCCGGTACGTCTAAGTATAAGATACATGCAGGGTCTAAAAAGCCTATTCCTCATAAGGTTTTGCAATACTTTCCCATAAAACCAAGGTTGCAATGCCTTTTCATTAATCTTAAGATTGCTAAAAAAATGCATTGGTGTAAAGACAAACATAAGAGATAACAGAACATTATGGGTCATCCAGCAAATGGGTTGTCTTAGATTGATTTTGACACTGAATTTTCGAAGCTTGCAAAGGATAATCATAATTTGTGATCAGGATTATCTAGTGATGGCTTCAATCATTTTGGTACCATGAGCCAGTCATTTAGAATGTAGCCTGTGGTGCTCTTTACATATAACTTACGGCCATAGATGTGCATGAAGAAAGAGTATTCCATGATGACATTGTTAATCCCAATGCCTAAAGCACCAGGGAAGGAGATCGACGTCTATATGCAACCTTTAGTTGATGAGGACATACGATGCATACTCAAAGTCTTCTTTCAAAATGCATGTTGCATTGATGTGGACCATCAACGACTTTCCAGCATATGGAAATTTCTCTCGGTGGAGCACAAAAGTATAAAATGCCCGTCATGTATGTAAAGATCAAACACCATCAATAAAGCTTGATATCAATATTGGGTACGTTGGACATAGGATACGATTGCCTATGGAACATACGTGGAGATGTAGCTTCAAATTTGATGGAATGCATGATAACCATGGAGCTCCTGAACCATATTTTGGTGAAGACATTCTTCACCAATTACATACAGTGATAGATGTAGGCATGGAAAAACATCCAAAGAATGCTACAAGGGTCCATCATGTTGGTGGGTTCAATTGGATTAAAAAGTCCATCTTTCAATTGCCATATTGGTCAAAGTTGAAGCTTAGATGTAATCTCAATGTCATGCACATTGAGAAGAATATTTGCAAAAATATTATGTTAGTGATTGTGCCCTAGGTCAATTACTGGATATTATCATTTTATATACATATATATTATTGATGCAAAGGCATTTCTATTATATTGTTTACATGTTTACTTTATAATAAAAATCCATGAATAATTTAATTATTCTAAATGTTCATAGATGCTCATTATTGTAGGAATGGTAATGAATTAAATCTAGTATGAGTTCTTGATTGATAGTCATGAGATATCTATATGTGATGTAGCATAGGATGGAGAGGCGAAAAATCCTACACTGGCAACCTACGTCACCGGCTTTGGGAGTCAAGCTATTGGCCTTTAGTCTATACCATCAGCGTTGGAGAGGCACACTACTAGTCTTTTGGACTTTTCAATTTCGTCATTAATAATGTAGTCAATGTCTTTGGAATATCATTTAATATTTTTAAAGAATAATTTCTAGTATCATTTAGTAAAAATTTTAATTGAATTTAATGTCTTTTAATAAGATGTCAATTTTATAGGATTTAATATCTAGTTTTTCCTTTTAAATGCTATTTAATATTATTTAATAGGTTTTGGTTCTTTTTCTGTTATGGCAACTTTTGGGCTTGCCTATATATGTAAGCCCTATGGCATATGAAAAATAGATTATTGATTATTAAATGAAAACTATTTGAGATTGTGCTCTCTCTTTTTCCCAAATATCAATTCCTTGTGAGGATTTCATATTTGACGACAAATTACCTAGTTATTCATTGAATCAATAGGTATATGAAGATCACAAGACGGTATTCTTGAGGGAATCAACGTTTTGAGATAAACCCTAGGTTGACTTCACATTGTACGTTGTGTCAATTTGTATGGGGATGCAAATGAAACTCATAAGCACATATTAGAGAACTATATACTGGACTGACCCACTATGAGATCACTACATGGATTAGTGTCATAAGTGATTCTCACAATAACAATGTCAGCATATTTTTAGACCTGAAATC
Organism: Combretum micranthum; assembly: GCA_024138025.1. Classification (NCBI taxonomy): domain Eukaryota; kingdom Viridiplantae; phylum Streptophyta; class Magnoliopsida; order Myrtales; family Combretaceae; genus Combretum; species Combretum micranthum. The sequence goes on along the minus strand of JAMXBD010001695.1, from coordinate 29,973 downwards.
ACTATAGTTTCTAACATGAGGAACATTATGATTCGATTCAATCAAACGTTGTCTTTAACTGGATAATTATAAAGGTTGAAATTGAGCGTAATATATATCATGTAAAGGAAGTTGAGTGATTAAAATAGGATTTGTCCCTCTCGTTATGGGAGAGATATCTCTAGGCCCTTCAATAAGTGAAACTGAGAAATACATGACTGTGCTCAAATGAATTGATAGTGATCAATTTCATTTGTTTTGTCAGTTTGCTTTGAGATTGAGAAATGATAAGATTGAACGATATAAGGATGACACTATCTATACCTTATGTTCAATCTAGATATTATGTGACAAAAGGATAATGATATAAGTTATGGATCATGTAAAAATCGGATCACCGAACTTCACTTAATTTGGGTAAGCATAATGTCTTGCTAGAGACCAATTATGTTTTGTAGGTCTAAAAGGTATTTAGGGCCTACTACCAACATTTAGTAAACTTACAGGGTCACACACAAAAGAATGAACAAAATATATTATTTTTTGTATTTTAAACCCTTAAGAATTATTATAATTATTATTCTTAAATGGTTTAAAAATAAAATTAATATTTAATGAAATAATGTATTTTATTAGATATTAAATAAATCTCTCTTTAAGGTTTCCTGCTTATCTATATATAGATATAGACAGCCTCTACTTAGGTGAGATGCTATTATGTCAAATTAGATGGGCAAAGAAATTCTGCAAACCAAAAGAGAGAGAGAGAGAGAGAGAGAATCAAAAATCGTTTTTTTAGGATAATTTATACATGAATTGGATTCGTGTCTTGAGTGCTAGCACACATATTCGTTTGCATGTGGATACTGTAGAAGGAATTACAAAGTCGCTATTTCTACAAATCCAATTCACTAGTCAATTCCTAAATTTGAATTAAGGTATAACGAAATCAAATTAATCTCCTCTTGTTGTTAATCTACTTAAAGAACTTGGATATTGGTTGTAAGATTTTTAAATTTGAAATTCCACAGCAAAAAATTTATTTTATATCACAAAAACCCTTCATATTGTTCACACAATGCTTAGGATTGAACGAAAAACAAAAGACACTTACAAAGACGAGCTTAATTTAGAGGAGCTTGGTATTCGAAAGGAACTACATCTATAAAGCAGGTTGATGGCAAGTCTTCAATGCATTGCACAAGTTATGCATTAAGTAATTCTAAAAGGAAATTATTCTATCAATTTTTAAGGAATGTTAGATTACTCAATGGTTATGCATCACATATAGGTAAGTGTGGAAAAATCATGCTTAAAGCTTTCGGGTATGAAGAGTCATGATTGCCATTTGTTGCTTCAAAGGCTATTACTTGTGGGTATTTATGGCTTATTACCTAAAGATGTCACCACCACCATATTTGAGCTTAGGACCTTTTTCGAGAGGTTGTGTCGACATATGTTGAATGTTGATGAGTTACAGAAGATGCAAAGTGAGATTGTCATGATATTGTGCAAGCTGGAGCTAATCTTTCCACTTGCCTTTTTTGAGGTAATGGTGTATCTAGCAATCCACTTACCTCAAGAGGCCTAAATAGCTAGACTTGTTACTTACCGCTTATCCTATTGAAAGGTACAATGTAGACACAATATATACTATCTTTATCTTAATATTTGATTTTTTTCCACCCCCTAATTTAAATTTCACTATGTAGATACTTAGGCTCCTTAAGGCAATTCATTTGAAATAGAGCTTATTCGGAAGGTTCCATTGCTGAAGCTTATGCTGTTCTTGAGTGCTTAACCTAGTGCGCACTTCACTTAAAGGACATGGAGACAATATTTAATTGTCCAAATATGAACTATGATTCTTTAGAAGACAGTGGCTTATACATCTTTACAAATAAGGTTAGGTTTATTTCTCCACCGATATATGTGGTATTATTAGATAAGAAGATTGAAATTGCTAAATGGTACATTACCAATAATTTTCAAGAGATGCAACCTTATTTAGTGTAAGTGACAATCACCAAAACATTTTTTTTTTTATTTTAGTAAACTATTAAAATATGTGTGTATCCCTTAAGTAAAGTGAAATTTATGTTGCAGTGAACGTATAGATATTTTACATTCACAATATGGTGATGACATAGATGAGCGTCACAAAAGGGAATTTCATCAATGGTTTATGAATAAGGTAAATACAATAAACAAACTCTACATATACTTACATATGTTGTAAGTAAAGGAAGTATAACAAAATATAATTGATGCTCTATTTTACTTGTCATTGCTACATATGAGTATGTCGTATGATAGTGGTGACCCAATCATCAGTGAATTATATGCATTATCACTGGGACCCGATTCATGTTTCTAGAGATACAACAAATTGATATATAATGGTATGCGTTTGATACATCAGAATTTGATGATAGAATAAAAACTTAGAATGGTGGAGTGCTTGTAAAGGGAAATCAAGGAAATATAAAGTTGACTTTATGAGGTTTTGACATATATAAACGAGTTTACTTATGTAAGAAACAAAAGAGTGATCTTATTTAAATGTTAGTGGTGGGACACTAACATATGGCATGTTCGTGTTGATAACAACTCTAAAAGCATTAAGATTACTCATACTTGGTATGAAAATTATCCATATGTGCTAGCATCATAAGCTAAGCAAATATTTTATGTTGAGGACATGAAGCTAGGACCTGAATGGCTTGTTGTGTAGCAATATGAGCATTGCGACGTCTATAATACAGACTCACTAGAATATGATGCAAATTTGTTAACTAATGTGGAGGCTTAGTTAGCATATGAGATCTTAAAAGAACATTTCATTATAAATGGTGATAGAGGAAACACACAACATCCAGTAATCTATTGTGATGTTGATGTGCTGTTGAGAACTAATGTAGGTCATGAGATTGTTGATGGGTAGGTTATTGAAAGGACAATTCAAGCATCTGAGCGAATAGAGCATGATGTTGTTGTTGAATGCAATGAAGATGAGGATGGAAATGAGGAGATGGATGAGACACTAGTGGATTATGATAGCAGCAATGAAAATTGTATGGTTATGTGTATGTGTTTTTTTTTTTTTTTTCATTTTTCTTTTTTAAGAATTCTGTCTACTTACATTTGTAAAGTTTTTTTCTTCATAAGGTTTATTTTTTTCATAAGCTTTTACATGTTGAATGACAAGTTGCGAAGCTGTTATGTTGTCTGTGTTCCAATGATTAACTTCTGCCTCCTTTGTTTGATTATAGGATTGCAATGGTTAGTGGTCGAAGGAATGTTCAAAAGAGGGGAGGTAAGGCTAAATGGGATACCCATCCACCCATTAATGATGAGTTGAATTCTTACCATTCAAAAGACGGTATGTGGCAATTAGGGGTGTGCACGGTACGGTTCGGTTCGGTTTGCATCTCGAACCGAACCGCACAATAATTTACGGTTCGATTTTTCTTTTAAATTCGAACCTAACTATACGGTTCGGTTCATAATTTTTTCGAACAAAAAAAAAACGGTCTGGTACGATTCGATTTGCGGTTCGAACCGTTTTTTCATAAAATAAAAAATATATTATATCGAAAAAGCTCAATTACATATTTCTTATCACTAATGCAAATATAAACAATAATATTTAAAATTAATCATTTATCAAATAAACATGTAAAACTTATAGGAAGGAAAAGATTTCATCCATTATAAAATTATGACTATGACTAGTCTCATTTTTTTGAATTATCTTGAACTATAATGATATACTAGACTTTATCTCAATATAAGACATAAAATATAATTCGTTGTATGCTTCTAACTAACAAATTACCAATTATATAAATCAATAAGTAACTAAATAATAGAACTAGATTAATTAGTAAAACAAATGGAAAAGAAATATGCAGAGGTTAGAATACTAGAGGTTAAATTCTAAAATCTACCTTACTTATAGATAACATAACAATTAAAACATATTATAAAAAATCTAATTTTATTCTAATGAATAACACATATCTAAGTAAAAAAATTTTACAACAATTAATTTTTTTAAGTTAGAATACTAGACTTTAAATTCTAAAATCTATCTTACTTATAAATAACATAACAATTGAAATATATTATGAAAAAACTAATTTTATTCTAATGACTGAGACATATCTAAGTAAAAAATTTAGAAAACAATTAATTTATTTAAAAAAATTAATTATTTTTAAAATTTGTGATATAGATATGTACCATTAATAAAACAATTAAGAGTAAAAATAATATGTTTAATTTTTTAATATATAAAACGGTTCGGTTCTGTTCATAGTCCCGAACCGAACCACGAACCGTTTGCTCTTCAATGAACCGAACCGCAAACCGAACCGTTTCAAAAAAGAACCGAAATTTCGGTTCGGTTCGGTCCGGTTCGGTTCATGGTTCGGTCGGTTTTTTTTGCCCAGCCCTAGTGGCAATCACCACAAAATAACCATCCAGCTAATCCTTTTGACTCCTCAGGTATTCCATCTAGACATATAATTAAAGTAGAGTAAGTTAGTTAAAATTGTAATACAAACTGTTTCTTTTTATACTATAGCAAATGACACTCCATATGGTCAAGGTATCAACAATGGTTGAGCATATATATCCTTAGAGGGAAACAATTTAGCTAATCATACTCACACCCTAGGTAAGTTTTCCATGCAACTGCATTAGATTGGTAATCAACTAGCATGGGTAGTAGCTAATTCTCTAAACATGAGCTGTAATTGTATTTACTGAAATAGGGTAAAATGCACCAATGATTTTCTTCTAACAACTTACCAAAATTTATTTGTTGTTTTTCCCTCCGGATGTAGTATGTGTGAATTTAATCATATGAATTCATAGATTTTCCAATCAACAAATGCATGCACTTTTGCTAAGTATATTATTTATGTGATGTCTCTTGCATTTAAGAATGCAAATAAAGATTTGATCTGTGAAAACAAAACCACAAAATTATAAAAATAAACTTCATATATGGTCTAGACTGTATATCTAATTGAGCTCTTGCACAATAACGTCATTGCAAAACCTATAAAGCGAATCAAAACTCCATATACCGCCCTAAGCGTAGGTTGCACAAAGATGGCATGACATTTTCAACGTCTCTAAGATATCACTGCTTTATATTTATTCGTGTATTTTTCATATAGAAACAAACCTTTTAAAAATGAGTAAATTAAAATATTGTGGATGAGCCTGGGTTCATCACATGTGCACTAGAAAATATGTATTTTCTAAATATGCTTTAGGCCTAGCTTTTGGAAAACAAATATAAAAATCTTCACGACACTGTTACTATAATCTATGGTTGTCATTCCACAATGGTAGCATGAAAAATAATTCCAAAAGAATTGCAGATGATTTATGACGTATATGAATTATGTGACTCACATATAATTTTCCAACTTTTTTTTTATATGCAAGTTATTATAAAAAAGAAGAAAAAATTGCTTTCAAAGGTGACCTTCATAGTAATGCCTTATGGCTTCATATTGCCTATGAATTTACTAAATTCTAAATTGCACCAAATTCATTAAGAGATATTGGTCAAGATATTTTTTCAAGTACAAAAAAATGAAATCTTTATATAAGTTCCACCTATATTGACTGACCCATGGATAAAAGATGTTAAATTTAGCAGATAGTACATTAATGTAGTCGCTTTAAGATGTAGTTGCTTCTGGTTTGTAATTCTTATTTAACTATCTTTCTATGCTCCTCCAGTGAATATTAAGTTAATGCTTCCTTTTTACTGATTTTCTTTTTTTTTTTTTTTTTTCCTTTTTGGAATGGGAGTAGTGATTTTTCTGTCGATTTTTCATACATGTAACATCAAAAAATATATCCATGTTACAACAAAAAACAAGCCTATGATATATACAACTTATGCTACAACCTACTTAGATTATCCTTACTAAGCATTATAGGATTTGTTGTATCTTGCTTAAGCACTTCATAAATTGTGCTGGTGCATATAATGCTCTATTCATACAAAGGTTTTTCTTATTAAAATAGAAAAAAAAAAATTATAACATTTTTATTTGACCTATTATACATCTTGCTATTTTTTAACTAGAAAATTGCTTTCTCTTTCCATTTATTGAGTTTAGATCATCTATGGATAGGGATTATCATTGTCTATACACATTAAATTGCTTGTCTCTTAGGTGAAAAGATTTTTGAGGATTTGGATCATATTCGTTTCCATCCTTTCAACTCCGGTATAGTTAAATTTGATTCGATTTAATTGATAACTTGCATAGTTGCTTCACAGTCTTTATATTAGGTGAATACATTTCACAATTGTTAAAATGAAAGTCAAGTAGGGACTTCTCCATTGCCTCTGTCTGGTTTTGTCTTGCTGGATACTAGATATACTTGATTTGGTTAGCCTTTTAATAATAAATTGTTTATTTGTTAAATTGTAGCAAATGACACTCCACGTGGTCAAGATATCAACAATAGTCAAGCATATGCATCCTCAGAGGGCAATAATTCAGCTAATCGTGCTCAATCTCTGGGTAAGCTTTCAAATGCTCATTTTTAATGATACAAAGCTTTAGGTAGGATAAGTAACATAACAATGTATTTATGATCTATTGTATATATATATACATATACACATTAGTACAATGCACAAGATTTAGTCGGATTTGTTAGGGGACTTTAATTTTATGGTTGATAATGTTTAGAAGCTAAAGTATTTTAGGCGTAAGGGAAATGTCTGCAATTTTGGTAGGCTTCTATTTTTCAAATATGTATTTCCTTTTTTTTTTTTTCATTAAAATATATTGAAAGTGTGCAAGTCAAACTAATTTCTTCTCTTATATTCGTGGCAACTTAGAGTTCAATAAGATCTACTACTAAAAGGGGTACATATCGTGGTCAATCACTTGAGCGAGAGAATACGAAGCGAAAGGGAAAATGTTGATTGGGTCTAATAACACCAGACCAATCCTCAAAATTAGCATATGAGATAGGGAAGGCTTGTATGGACTTGTTGCCTCTTTATGGTGAAGATTGGAGAAAGTTACCTAAAGAGGAGAAATAATGAGCTTGGGAAAGAGTTAAGGTAAATACGGTTTAGACTTTATTTTCATATTACTTACTCAATATGTGAAATTACTAACCAATTTCATCTTGGTTGGCATGGTGATGTAGAGTAGGCTGAATATTGATGATGTAATGAAAAATGATGATAAATTTGCTTCAACTAATGAATGGATGGGGAATCTACTTAGAAATCATCGAAGTAAAACTAAGAAGAGATGGTTAGAGATTAGTGATGGAGCAAGAATCCAAATGATCAAATGATGATGATTGGAAGAAGATGATGGAACAATAGACTAAAGAGATTGAAGAAGAGAGGGCAATTTCACAATCTAAGGAACCATTCAACAAGTTAAATCCTACATACCGATTTTTCTTGGATTTCAGTAAAAAACTACATAAATATGTAACCATTTTTAATGAATAGAGGACTATATCAATGATCGGGAGAGACACACGTAGCTGTGTAAAATACCTGCATAGGTCTGGGTCTTAATCATTTGAGACTAGAAGAAATGAGCATGCAAGTAGCTTCTCGATTAGTTTCTAAAATGTAATGGTAAGATTACTTAAGTGTTTAACATTTTCCATACATATATATGTATGTAGATCAATCAAAATCATCAACTTCCTAATGCTATTGAGTTTTTTAAACTTAACTCATTGTGGTGAACCAAGGCCCAATGATACTAGTGGTTAGGTTTTGTAACAAGCTGCTAAAGATTATGAAAGCTTATGGGTTAACTTGTATGTTGAACATGTTATGACACAAGCAACGAGAAGATGATCAAAATGTATGAGGACTCCTAATCCTCTAACAAGTCAAAGACTTCGGAGGAGACTGTTGACAGATTTATGAATGCAAATAATAGATCCGACTACCATCCTGGAAGAGGACACAGATCGCCAACTATTGGGAAATCATCACAGAGACAGAATCAAATAGATGAGTTGAAAACTGCATTGCTAGAGGAAAGAAGCTTACGCGAGCAACAATCACAATAGGTAATAATCAAACTTTATAGTCCATTTAATGTTGGTTTAAATAAATTAAGCTTGTTTAATTATTTAATTTTTGCTTATTTTTATTTCAACATTTGATTTTGTAAGTAAAATTATTATTTGCTGTCTATTTGTTTCAAATTATGAAAGACCAATATCAGAATATTTAAGTGAATCCTCCTTTTTTTGCTTCATGCATTCTTATTCAAATTTACGCTTCTTTAACCTTTCATGAATTAAGATTAATTTTAGTGCTAGAAGTTCATTGATAGGATAGAATGGAAAGCAATAGCACCTGGGGAATGGAATTGGTTGTATTAACTTCAAATGTCTATGCTTATGTATGTTTGTGTTTGTGTCACCTATCTTTACTTCATTATTTAGGGAAAATTAGTTACTTTCTATCCCCATTATGCATTTTTTTTATCAAGTTGTTCTCTTGTTTAGCATCTCTTTGATAAAGCTAGAACTAGACAGCATTAAGGCTTCCAAAGGTTATGCAAAATGCTAATTGAGACTAAATTTTAAAACTATGAATGTCTTAGATCTTTGCAAGAAATATCCCCTTTGTCTGCATGGCTAAAATTACAATTAATGGTAGAATCTATTGAATCTCTCTCTCTCTCTCTCTCTTTACAATTTCAGAAACCATGTTGAGTTTTTCTCAATTGGATTTAACCATAGGACCTTTGAGATTGTAATAAAATGATAGGAAAATTAATTTCTTTTCTACTCATATGATTGATTTGTCAAAGCAGTTCTTAATGGTGGTTGTGGGGTATGTAATGTTTTTCACACTATGGATAATGTCTAGGAAATGGTATCAACTTTCTTATTATGAAAACAAATATAGCCTGCCGATGGAAAATTCTACTTTGTCCTTTGAGAAGGATGTATTGTGATTGAATATCTTATTTGTTATTAGTGACCTATCTACACTTAGATATCAATATCATTTAACTTTCACGTTTTGCTGGAGAAGTTCCACTTCGTAATATTGTGATTGAAATCCTTTTTTTCCTTTTCCTTTTCCTTTTCCTTTTCTTTTCTTTTTATAGTATTTAGTATTATGACCTACCATTGTCTTAATAATTAAAAATGATGAAGGGATATGATTGAAATACTTGTTAAAGTTTAATTATTTTAGTATGTAATGTAAAATTTAATTAATTTTAGCCACAAATAAATAAATTAATTTAGTTTCATAATCTTATAGAAATACTTTCATTATATATATATATATGTATGTATATACGAGGATGAATGATGTGATAGGTGATCTTTTAGAGACTAAAAAATGGTGGGAGTGCTAGCTCTTTGTGCAATAGTAGGAGTCTTAGAAACAAAATGAAACCTCAGCTAAATGCCACTTAGAGAAACATAAACATAACTCATCATGCTAAGCCCAACCCTCAATCAAAACAATAACAACAACTTCATTTGAGCTTCTAGAATTAAACGGATCAAAATCTTGAGGGTTCATTTCCTATCACAAATTGGCACAGATAACCATATAATGTGCAACCCTCCTTCTGCTTTTCATCATACTTGATGGTTCGTGGTTAGCACTAATATGTTATGAGATGTCGAGTAGGGATAAGAAAGGTTTATTACTTAAAGTGACATATAAATCACATAAATAATATGTTGATAAAGAAAAGATGTAGTTGAATTTCTTTGAATCTCATTCTATTGTCTAGTTATGGTATAGGCTTAGAAAAGCAAATATGCTCTGTGAATTGAGCAATACATTTGTATCACAACTTAAGATTATTACATTTACAAACGTTGCCAGCTTTAGAGCTGCATTGATGTTGGAACCTAGTTTTGTCTTAAAATGATTTCTCTTGTATGTATCTTTGACAAAAATTTTGCAAAATTGTACAAGTCAACTCATATATGGAGATTTTTTATCACATGGATTAGAAGTGAACTTGTTGAGTTTTTTTATTCCTATTTTCTTGAGTCGAATTTGCTATTCAATGGTATCTCTAGCTTGCTCATCAACTAACTTAACTTGTACAACAACTTGTCTCAACTTTTCCCAATAGTTCAGGTTAGTGATCATGGATCTTTTCTCATAATCTCACTTATTTTTTTTGATCATTCAATAATTATATCTATATATTATGTGACAACAAATCCCAATGAAGGAGATCCTTCTCCAAGTGCACAAGATCCTTTGCCAAATCTATCAAACAATGACGATGGTGAAGATAGCAAGAAAGAAAATTAAAAACTTAGTTTCTTTTTGTTTTGTTTTTTGTTTTTTAGGGGTAGGGAGTTTGAACTAATTTAAACGAATGAAGTCAAATGTAAGGAAGTGTACACATATGCTCACTTTGATATAATTTGGAGCTTGTGTTTATGTTTCTTTTAAGGACACTAAACAATATTATTCAATTTTGTCTTCTTTCTTTATTATAAGGATGTTCTTGGTGATCTTCAAGTATTTTTTGTGTTATTGGAATTTTATTATATATAGAGCGCATTGTGCTCCAAAATGTGTTGATGATATCTATTTATAAATAAATTACATGTATAAAAGCAATAGTAGCTATGAATTTTATTGTGATTAAATAGGTGTATATTACTAATGCACAATAAACAAGTATATATTGGCAAATCAAATCGAGTAAAACAACAACTCTCATCCCTTCTCAAATTGAACAGCCACATGTAAATGACGCTAATTTAAATAAATAGCTACATTTAAAAATTACTGTCTTAATTGAATACCTATGTGTAGACATCACCAATATGATTGAATAGCCACATTTAAACCATAGGAAATGGGAGAATTACCATGTTTACACATCGCGGTTTTAATCTAATGACCATATCTAAAGGTTATTCAACCTATACAAGGCCACGTTTAAACATCGCTAATTTATAAATTTACCTATGTGTGCATGTCGCTAATAAAAATATTTAGTCATGTGTAAACATCGTTAATTCTAAATTTCCCTACCTGTATTAAGGATTAAGTATGTTTAGCCATGCATAAGTGTGACAAATACATAAACAATAGGCCATGTTTAAACATGACCCAATAACCTATTTGGCACCAATTTTATATTGGTGATTGTTTGATTTTTTGACATTACCTATTTAATCTGCAATGAACCTTTCGCGACGTCTATAGGCCACATGTGTTAAATGTGACCAAAAATCTTTAGTCACATTTAATTCATGTTTAGCCACATTTATTAAACATGGTCAAAGACTCATTTTGTTGTAGTAAGAAAATGAGTATGGTTTACTAGGAATTGTGATTTCAGCATTTAATAAAAGAGGTTGTATTTAAGAGAAAGGACAGCATGTCCATGCCTTAAAACCCATTGTGATTAGCTTGCATTAAATTTTTGGTACTTTTGGAAAAGAGTTAATTATGAAAAATCCTCTCCTTTCAATACATGTAAAACAAAATATTAAATTATTGGAAAAGTATTAATTAACGTTTGACAAAACATTTGAAACATTTATTATTTTTCAGGAGATAAAATCATATTTAAATTTGTAACTTATCTATGACAAAAACCTAGGGATGCCAGTATCATACCTCACTAATAATGAACTTGAACTCTTAGTTTGAACAAGTGTTTATTCCTTTAAGACATAATCTGATGGCAAGATGACATTTTCACAACATTTCCAATTGATCCAATTGATCCAAATGAATAGGGAATGAAGGTGTTATAAAACATTGTCAATGATGTCCTCCATCTGATTGTATGGACAATCAACAACTAAAATGAGCTCCTTTCAATTAAAAAATGTAGGGGTTAAAGTTAATATATGTTATTTAAATTGGTTATAGTGACATGCTCCAAAAGACTCAAGCCATATCATTTGTATGATCTAGAAGATTTGACATGGCATTGAAATTAGTTTGTCTAATTCTAACATTTCTTAATAAGGCTCGTTAATGCAACGTTATATTGGTATCAGAGCCAAATTCGCTCTTAGTAACAATGGCACCCCATAGACAAGGTAATCGACATTGTGCTGCATTGGATGAGATCTACAATTGTGATGATCTAGATCGAATAATCAACCAAATGCTTGATGAATAACTGGATGCGGTGTTGGAACATCGTTTGGATTTGGTGGTTGATTGCTTAGCAAAGAAGATGAGTAGATTGGTGGGGAACCAAAGGAATGGAAATCCTAGATAGGGACAAGACCCTAATTCGATGCCAGATGTGGATGAGGCAAAGGATGACTCCTCTTCTGTTGAGGAGGAAAGGTAGCATGAAGAATTACCATGTAGGCATGGTAGGCTTTGTGTAGAGGAAGTCAAAAGGCGTTGGGAGCTAGGTATGAGGATGGAGATACCAAAATTCCATGGCAGGCTCTAACCAGAGAAATTCTTAGACTGACTGGCTAGGAGATCTTAGAGTTTAAAGGGGTCCCTGAGGACAAATGGGTGCAATTGGTAGCAACCAGATTACGTGGTAGGGCTACAGCATGGTAGCAGCAGTTGAAATTGACTCGGACTAGATTACGAAAGTCGTAATCACCTCATAGGAGAAGATGAAGAAGCACTTGCAAGCGGTATTTTTGACCTACAACTTTCAGCGCATCATGTTCCAAAGGTGCAGAATCTAAAATAAGGCAGCAGGTCAGTTGAAGATTATATCTCTAAATTTTACTAGTTTGTAGCCAAGAGTGAAATTCAAGAGCTACATGGTGAAGGTCATGTGGTACGAGATAGAACATTGCACTAGTGTAGGCATCTCATTTCTAGTCGGCCATTCGCAAAGAAGTGGAGAAGTGCATGCAAAGGCGCATGATCTACAAAATATCCAAGGCAATAGCTATAAATGCAGGGTTGTGATAAAGCCATATTTTACTCACTTTTCATTACTCAATTCATGTTAAATTATTATTGATTTTATAGAAATCATAAGGAAATGGTACTTAGTTGCACTTGTTTTCATAGTTTCAGACCTTGAAGTAAATTTGGAGAAAAGATACAAAGTAGGCCGGCCAATGGAAGTTCAAAGCCGCCGGCCTACATTCAAAGCCGGCTATTTCATATTCAAAGCCATTGGCTTAGAGGATAGCCTTCTCTAAAGCTGGAAACTCTTAAAGTAAAGCAGCCAGCTTAGCACAACAGCTTTCATCTCCTACATGAAAGCCAGTCATCCAAGGAAACAAAGCTGCTAGCTTTTCATTTCAAAGCTACCAGCCTTCGTCTACAACAACCAACATCGGCATATTATTGAATTCTATGATATTCTAAGTTTTATTTGTGGAAATATGATGAAACCCTAGATTAGCTAAGATGATAATTGTAGCCATATTATTGAATTGTTATATGTGTGAAATATTCATGTTGTAATTTCTATTCTATAAATCATGTTTCTTGATTGAATTAGGTTTATAGTAATCTTAATGACTTAGAAGAGAAATTAGGGTTCATAGGAGTTCTTAATTATGATTGAATGACATATGTGGAAGCTGAGTTATTTAATCTAATTAGAAATTTTCCTTAAGAATTAATGCAATGTTTTTGGTTAATTTCACACTAAGGGATTAGGAGTGATTAATCTAAGGCATTAGTCAACCATAGAATCGAGAGATTTATGGTTGTAATTTAGAGTCCACTATCAATTTGTATAACAAAAGTTAATGAATTGATTTAGGGTTTCCAGAGTTTAAAACTTGGAAGAGGATTAAAGGCTTTGATAATTTCATATGAATATCCACATAGATAATAGTCATTATAATATGATTACAATTTGATTAGTGAAACTAAGGTTGAATCTATTGTTTCCACACTCAGTTGATATATTTTTCTCAAACACTCTCTCTACTATCATTGATAATCTAGGTTAATCGTTAGTTAATTAGAAAATTCTCTAAATTCAATTGCTTGAATAATAGTAGTGTCTAATATAGGTATAGTAGTTAGTTAATCCTTGTGGGAGCGATACTCTATTCATTACTAAATTACTTGATTCGATTCAGTATACTTGCTGGGAGTATTCGTACTTATTTTATATATACATCTATAGCGGATCAGGATATATATGCCACTGCCAATCCCTTTGCAGCCTTAGGTTGATGTCAGCATGGATTTCATTATGAGGTTGCTACGAACTCAGAGAAGTAATGACTATCTTTGTAGTAGTTGACAAATTTTCTAAGATAGTGCATTTTATACCCTGTAAGAAGACCACAAGTGTTGTGTGTGTTGCACAGTTATACTTCAAGGAAGTTTATAGATTACATGGGTTGTCAGCAACCATTGTGTCTGACAGAGACACCAGATTTCTTAGCCATTCTTGGCGTAGTTTGTGGAAGATGGTCAATACTTAGCTGAATTTCAATAGTGTCTATCACCCACAGATAGATGGGCAAAGTAAGGTGGTAAATAGATCCATGGGAAATCTATTGAAGAGCTTAGTGGGTGAACATGTGAAGAGCTGAAATCAAAAGTTAAGTCAAGCAGAGTTTGCATATAATCATGCAATCAACCGTAGTACAAGGTTTAGTCCATTTCATGTGGTCTACTTTGCTGTCCCAAGAAGTCCACTTGATTTGCTCATTACCTAACAAGACCAGAATGAAAATGCACTAAGAATACTCAAGAGAGAAGGTAAATTGAGTATTTCTACTAAAAGCTCAAACAATTAATTTTAATGGGCAGATTAAGAATTAACTTGAAAAACGATACAACATGAAATTTTAAAAGAGATAGGGAAAGAGAAAATTAATCCAGATATAAGATGGAATTCGACCTACTTCCTACTCTCCACGGTCCATCAATACCTCAATCAAGAACTTCACCACCACTGTATTGATTTCACAAAACACGCTCAAGATGAGCAGTACACAGTTTTTACAGCACACTTAAGAAATAAAATATTTCCTTTCTCTCTCTAAATGTTCTCTAATAAATAGCAAATAAATGAACAGAGTACTAGAAATATTCTTCTATCTCCTTTTTTATATACAAATTAATGAATAAGAGAATAAAAATAATTGATTTGTTTGTTCACAAATAATTGCACTTCTCGCACTTCACTTCTTTTAAATCTCCCAAGAACAATATATATTAGCCTTCAAAAATTAAAATGTCTATTAGAAACATCTTTAAGTCGCCAAGCATTTAATGCACTTCAACGGCTCTTTCCTGCCACATCAACTTCAATTTTTAAATTGTCGTCCCCTAAAGATTCTTCGCGCCTCAAAATGTTGTGCCTCAAATTTGCCCTCGACAAGCTTTTACTCTATCGGGCCTTAAATTCAAACGTTGTACCCTAAGCTTCAATACGTCAAGTCCTTGGTATGACCATCAACCAAAGTTGTGCAACTTTAAACTTTGTTAAGCCTTCATCTTAAGCTTGTCGCACCCCAACCTTTGGACTCGTTAAGCTTTCGATGATTCCCTCAACCAAGGCTGTACATTTTACAGCTTTTTCGATTCTTTATTTAAATTTTTCATGCCTTAGTCAGTGGACGCATCAATCCCTTGACCAACCCCTCAACCACTGCTTCTGCATCTATTATCTTATCAAGTTTTAGCCTTAGCTTTGTTACACCTTGAAGATTGTAGTAGTCTAGCTCTTAACTGATATTGTTCCTGCTAAAACCTGCAGAAACTCCACAAGAACGCACGACATGCATATATATATATTATATATATATACACTTGACTAAATAAGTGTAGTTTACAACAATTGAATAGTTAATTGTGCATTATATTATCTAATCAAAATCCACTTTGAACATACAAGTTCAACAACATCTCCCTTTTTTATGAAGACAATTATGCACGATTAACTCGTTTTCAATTTAGCATACTTCCCTCAATTAAGCATTTGGGTTTCAAAGAAATTTTTCTCAAGTTTAATTCAGAGATATGATGCTTAATTTTAGAAAAATGCAAGGTACACTTAATACATTATTTTGCTCCCCTTTGTATTTATTAAAATAAACTTCATGCATGCTTGTTAATTGTGCATTCTACACTATTCTCCCCCTTTGTACTCATAAAAAAATGATAGACTTATGATAAAGCAAGCAAGGAGAGATGCACAGATAACATAAAGGGAGGGCTTTACAGAATTTATACACTATAGAACAATTACCTCATGAAGAGAACTTCATAGGTGCCTACACTCATGCAGGACATTACATACTTGCCTCATCACGAGGACTTCACAACACTTGCCTACACACGTAGGATTTCATACTGCCACATCATAAAGGACTTCACACACTTGCCTCAACACATGAGGACTTCACACTGCCTCATTATTGAAGACTTCACATTACCTATACTCGTAGGACTTCACAACAGGTGCCTCATAATAGAGGGCTTCACTAAATCGTAAGCACACATATAACAGATTTTTGCAAAACACAACAGATCACAAGCATCATAGAGCAGATACAAACATTTAATAGCTTCTTTAATTCTTAGATCAAGTTCTTGATTATCTTGTTTCCATGATATTTTAGCACTCATATTCATTCCCAATTCTCTTTGTAAAGTGCAAAAACGATCTTCACTCAAGAGTTTTGTAAAAATATCAGCAATATGATTGTTTGTATTAATAAATTCCAACATGATATCTCTATTTAGAATATGATCTCTAATGAAATGATATCTAATTTCGATATATTTGGTCCCTCGGTATTGAATCCGATTTTTCGTTGAATTAGTACTTATGTTATCACAGCAAATTGGAACATTTTCAAATTTTAAACCATAATTAAGAAGGTTTATCTCATCCATAAAATTTGTGAACAGCAACTACCAATAGCTATATACTCAACTTCAGCAATTGAAAATGCAACCGGATTTTCCTTCTTTAAGTGCCAAGATATTAGAGAATTTTCAAGAAAATGGCATGTGCTGCTTGTGCTTTTCCAATCTACTTTGCACCCAGCAAAATTAGCATCGGAGTATCCAATTAAATCAAAAGAGGTAAGCTTTGGATACCACAAGTTAATATCAATCGTGCCTACAAGATACTTGAATATGTGTTTTATTGCACTCAAGTGTGATTCTTTTAGGCGAGATTGAAATTATGCACATATACATATCGAGAATATGATGCCAGGTCTAGAAGCTGTTAAATGTAATAAACTGTCTATCATGCCTCTATAAAGCTTTATACTACTCATAGGTGTAGGTCTAGTTTTGCAATTATCCATTTTAAATCTTTTTAATAGATCTTTGTTATATTTTGATTGATTGATAAAGGTTCCATTTTAAGATTGTTTTATTTGAAGACCAAGAAAATAGTTAAGTTTTTCCATCATGCTCATTTCAAACTCATTCTTCGTGAACTTAACAAATCCATTTATAATACTCATATTGGTAGCTCCAAACATAATGTCATTTGCATAGATTTGCACAATCAATGTATCCAACTTGTGATTTTTTATAAACAGAGTTGTATCAATTTTTCCTCTCGAAAAACCATTATTTAAAGAAACTACTGAGTCTTTCATATCAAGTTTTAGAATCTTACTTTAAACCATATAGAGCTTTATTTAGTTTAAAAATATGGTCAGGGAATTCATTATCTTCAAAACTCGGTGGTTTCCTTACATAGACTTCTTCTTTTATAAAACCATTTAAGAAAACACTTTTGACATCCATTTGAAAAAGAGTAAAATTCGTAAAAGCAGCAAATGTCAAAAGTATTCTCATAGATTCTAAACTAGCAACCGGAGTAAAGATCTCATCAAAATACATTCATTCTTCTTGATTATAACCTTTAGCAATCAATCTAGCTTTGTTTATTGTTATTATACCAGATTTATCAAGCTTGTTTCTATATACCCATTTGGTTCGAATAATAGGTCTACTTTTAGGTCTATGAACCAATTTCTAAACATTATTTCTTATGAACTGGTTTAATTCTTCTTGTATAGCACTTATCCAAAATTCATCTTTTAAAGCTTCTTCAATATTTTCAAGTTCTGTTTGAGATAGAAAAATATGATTACTCATGTTCCTTAAAGATGATCTTGTTTGTACTCTATTAGAAGATTCACCAATAATTCGATCTTTTGGATGTGCTTTTGTTTATTTCCATTCTTTAGATAGATCATGATTATCATATTTATGCATAGCATCCATTTTATGTTCATTATCATTTTTATTATTATTTCCAAGAGAAAATCTATTCAAATCAGCACAAACAGTATCCATATGATCATTTGAGTATAAATTAGGCAAGGAATCATCAAAAGCAACATTTATAGATCCTTCAACAACTAATGTTCTTTTATTAAACACTCTATATGCCTTACTCATTAAAAAATAATCTAAAAAGGTTTCTTCATCACTTTTAGCATCAAATTTAGCCAATTATTCTTTTCCATTGTTTAAAATGTAACAATAATGCCAAATTGATGAAAATAAGAAATATTAGGTCTCTTTCCTTTCTAAAGCTCATAAGGGGTTTTCTTAGGGACAAGTCTTATAAAACTCTATTTGAGATGTAGCAAGCAGTATTTACAGCTTGAGCCCAAAAATATTTTGACAAATTATTTTCACACAATATGATTTTAGCCATTTCAATTAAAATTCTATTTTTCCTTTTGGCTACACCATTTTGTTGTGGAGTTCTAGGTGCTGAAAAAGTGTATTCAATCCCATAATTACTATAAATGTTTTTCATTTCATAATTTTCAAATTCTCCCCCATGGTCACTTTGAATAGATACAATATTAAGACATTTTTCATTTTGGACTTTTTAACAATATCTAAAAAGGCATTATTTGTTTCATCTTTAGGTGCAATGAAGAAAGTCCTTGTATATCTAGTGAAGTGATCAACAATAGTCAAAGTATATTTCTGACCTCCTAAACTTAAAGTTTAGATACGACCAAATAAGTCCATATGCATTAGTTTTAATGGCTTAGTAATAGAAACAACATCCTTAGACTTAAAAGAAGTCTTTGTTTGCTTTCCTTGTTGACATGCATGACAAATCTTATCCTTTTGAAAATTTATTTTCAGTAAACCTTTAACAAGGTTCTTTTCAACAATATTTGAAAAAACATCCAAGCTAGCATGTCTTAATTTTTTATGCCATAGCCAACTATTGTCATTTTGAGAGCATAGACAAGTTTCATTTGATGATTTAAAACCATTTAAATTGATTTCGTAAATACTTTTTGTCTATATTCTTCAAAATGAGCTTGGTTATTGTCAATTCTTTCAATAGAGCATCCATGAATAAGAAATGTTATTTTAAAACCATCATCGCACAATTAACTAATGTTAAGCAAATTATGTTTCAAATCATTAACAAGCAACACATCTTTTATAATTAAAACTTTGTTTATGAAAATGTTACATTCACCAAGAACAGTTGAATTTCGATTGTCTCCAAAGATAACACTCCCTTGATCCTTTAAGTCTAATTATGTGAACTTGGATGTGTCTCCAATCATGTGCCTAGTGCAGTCGCTATCCAAGTACTATTTGTTGTTCGTACTTGAGTGCAATATGACCAGTTTTCCTATAGTAGTTGCATATCCCATAGGTGGCTTTTACAAAGCTAATTTTGTGGGACTTGCAGCTACTTTTTTTATAGCCAATTTCATGTTTATTTGAATCACACCCTTGGTTCCCAAGAAGTGTCTTCAAATTCTTTTTCCCATCTATGGATTTGGATATAGTGGCTTTTGAATCATCAAGGTTAGATTTTAACATTATATTTTCATTTTTTTTCCCTAACTCTTTTAACATTTCATCACTACTACCACCAACACATGCAGCATTATCATTTTTATTTAATGTTTTAACTTCAATATCTACTAAATCATTTTCAATTGTTAGTTTCTCATTAATTTCCTTCAACTCATTATTTTTGCTTTTCAAATTTTTACACTTATTATTTATCCTCTCGTTTTCTAATTTTAGAATATTTATTTTATCATGCATCTTTTCATTTTTTTATTTAATTTGTTTATGTTTGGTTTGAAAAAATTGAAGCTCTTCTCCTACTTCTGTCATTAAGGATTTTAGCAAGTTGTTCTTTTAATTTTCTCGACTTTATCTAATTTACACTGTACTTTATTACACATAGCATATAACTTAACATATGAAGGAGAAGAGGTTGAAGTTACCTCATAATCTAGAACCATGAAGCACACATTTTCATCATCTAAGTTAGATGAGTCTCCATCGCTCCATATTGCCATCTATACTCTCTTCTTTTCCTCCTGTGATCTCCCATGAATAGCGAACAGTAAAGCTAGATGTGTCCTAGTTTGTGGCACTCGTAGCAAGTTATCACATCCTCTTTTTTGTTCCACGATGAGTGTTGCCACCATCCACTCTCTTTGACTTGAACTTGGGCCTCATGAACTTCTTGTGTCTTTTAGCCATTAGGATAAGTTCCTCATTTTTCATCTTCATCATTGTCGTTGGAATCTTGATTTGTGACCCTTAAGGCAATTGCCTTCTTGTTAGATTCCTCTCCTTTCTTTTTCATGAGCTCATGGGTTTTGAATACTCTACTAAGTTCTTCTTTGCTCATAACATTTAGGTCTTGTGCTTCCTCTATTGTTGTTCTCTTTATTTTTTAATCCTTAGTAATGACATGAGAAGTTTAGAATTTATTTCCAAGTTAGAAAAGTTCTTCCCAAGCATACTTAAGGGATTTATGATATTAATGAATCTGTTATGCATTTCATATGTTGATTCACTAGGAAGCATTTTGAAATTTTCAAATTGACCACACAAAAGACTTATTTTTGTATCTTGAACTCTAATGGTTCCTTCATAAGTCTTTTCTATGTCATCCCAGATTTCTTTAGCAGTATTACATGTACATATTCTATTGAAATCGCTTTCATTTAAATTGCAATGCAAAATATTCATGGCAATTTCATTTAAATCTAATTTCTTTCAATCTTCCTCATTATAATCTTCTTCTTCCTTTCCTTCTATTTTTAAAGACCCATTTTCTATGACATTCCAAATTAATCTATTTCAAGCTTTAAGAAAATTTTTCATTCTACACTTATAGTAGGTATAGTTACCACCATTTACAAACGGTAGCCTATTGATAGATTGCCTCTCTAGAAACCCTAGGACATTAGATGTCATGATCTTTACTCTATTATGTGATTAACCACTGATAAGATAGAGACCACATCTTATACCAATGAAAATGCAGTAAGAATACTCAAGGAAGGGAGGGCCAAGGGGGAGGAGAGGAGGGGGTGAATTGAGTATTTCCACAAAAAGCTTAAACAATTAATTTTAATGGGTAGATTAAGAATTACCTTTAAATATAGCGGATAAACAACAACAAATACAAGATGAAATTTTCAAAGAGATAGGGAAAGAGAAAATTAATCCAAATATAACGTGGAGTTCGGCCCACAAAACACACTCAAGATAAGCAATACATAGTTTTTACAACACACTTAGGAAATAAAATATTTTCTTTCTCTCTCTATATGCTCTATGATAAATAGAAAATAAATGAACAGAGCACTAGAAATATTTTTCTCTTTCCTTTTTGATATACAAATTAATGAATAAGAGAATAGAAAATAATTGATTTGTTTGTTCGCAAATAATTGCACTTCTCACACTCACTTCTTTTGAATCTCCCATGGATAGTATATATATAGTCGTAAAAAATTTAGATGTTTGTTAGAAACATCTTTAAGTCGCCAAGCATTTAATGTGCTTCAACGGCTCTTTCTTGCCACATCGACTCCAATTTTTAAACTATCATGCCCTAAAGATTCGTCACTCCTCAAAGTGTCTTACCTCAAATTTGCCCTCAACAAGCCTTTAGTTTATCAAGCCTTATATTCAAATTGTCACACTCTAAGCTTCAATACATCAAGTCCTCAATGTAACCCTTGACCAGCGCTATCCAACTTTAAACTTTGTCGAGTCTTCATCTTGAGCCTGTCGCACCCTAAAATTTAGACTCGTCGAGCTCTCGATGATTCCCTCGACTAAGGTTGTACATTTTTAAGCTTTGTTAAGCCTTAGTTTAAATTTGTCACGCGTTAGTCAGTGGACTTGTAAAGCCCTTGACTAACAAGAACACCATCCTTAAATGGTATTAGGTATTTTTTTTTATTTGTTGATGATTATACAAGGATGATGTGGATATATTTCTTGAAGCAGAAGTTAGAAGCATTGTCCACTTTCCTTAAATTTAAAGCTATGATGGAAAGCCAAAGTAAGAAAAAGTTGAAAATTCTAAGAATTGATCATGGAGGTGAATATACATCACATGGATTCCAAAATTATTGCAAAGATGTTGGAATCAAGAGACAGTTGAATGTACAACATACTCCACAACAAAATGGTGTTACTGAAAGAAAGAATCGAATCATAGTGGAGATGGCTAGAAGCATGTTAACTCAGAAGGGTCTTCCAAATAGTTATTGGGCTAAAGCTATTAATGTTGCAGTACATATATTGAACAGATCACCTACAAAAGCAGTCCTTAATAAGATGCCTTATCAAGCTTGGTATAAAAAGAAGACCCCATATTCATCATATGAAGATTTTTGGATGTCTAGCACATTCTCTCATTCCATCACAGAAGGAAGAAAAAATTGATGAGAAAGGAGAAAAGTATATTTTCACTGGTTATAGTGATGAATCTAAAGGATATTACCTTTTCAATCCAAATAAAATTGAGTTAGTTATTTCAAGAGCTGTTATATTTGATGAAGAAGGATCATGGGATTGGAAGAGAAATCTCCAATTATGGAAAGAATTTTGCCCCCAAGATCTAATGTTATGTAGCTAGATCCTCAATCAATTTCAAGACCAAGTACTTCTGATACTCCTTGCACATTAGTACCTCAAGGCACAAAAGAATTTTATCCAGAATTAAAAAGTCCAATAAGGAAGGTACATTCTTTACGTGATATTTATGAATCATGTGAATTTGCATTCTTCTCTTGTGAACCATAAAAATATGAGGAAGCGGTAAAGGAAAGAAGAAGGATAAAAGCCATGGATGATGAGATGGCAACTATTGAGAAGAATCATACTTGGGAGCTTGTTGATCTTCTAAAAGATAAGGAAGTTATTAGATTAAAATAGGTTTATAAAACCAAATATAGAGAATATGGTTCCATCAAGAAGCACAAAGCACGTCTTGTTGTAAAAGGATATTCACAACAACTAGCCAGGTGTTGACTTCAATGAAACATTTGCACCAGCTGCACGTATGGAGACCATAAGAATTGTCCTTGCATTAGTAGCTCAATTATTGGATGTCAAATTAGCATTCTTAAATGGAGAATTGCAAGAAGAGGAATATGTAGAATAACCTAAGGATATATTATTAAAGGCAAAGAAGAAAAGGTATATCGCCTACATAAGGCGTTATATGAATTGAAGCAGACACCATGAGCATGGAATAACAAAATTGATAGCTATTTCCAGAAAAATGGATTTCAAAGGAGTCAAAATGAACCTTCACTTTACTTCAAAAAAGAAGATATAAATGATTTCCCTATTGTATGTTAATATGCGGATGACTTGATCTATGCAAGTACAAGTTAATCCATGTTGGATGAATTTAAGATGGTAGTGATGAAAGAATATGAGATGACTAATTTTTGAATTCAAGTTCATCAATCTAAGGGAGAAATATTTATTTCTCAAGAAAAATATATGGATGATTTGTTGAAAAGATATCAAATGAGCGATTACAAGTTGATTGCTACTTCGCTTGCAACAAATGAGAAATTACAGTCAAAAGATGGATCGCCAAAGGTTGATGCAAAGATGTATAGAACTTTAGTTGGGTCATTGATTTACTTGACAAATATATGGCCAGATGTTGTTTATCTAGTCAGCTTAATTTCTAGATTTATGCAAAGTCTAAGCAGGCTACATTATGCAGTAGCTAAAAGGATATTGCGATGTTTGCAAGGAACAAACAATTATGGTATCCATTGTGTGAAAGCAAAAGAATTCAAGCTTATTAGATATACATATAGTGATTGGGTTGGATCTATTGATGATAAAAAAAGTTCAAATGGATAAGTATTTTCTTTGGGATCAAATATTATATCTTGGTCTTTAAAGAAACAAAAGACAATATCATTATCATCATCTAAAGCAGAACATGTAGCAGCTCCAGATGCAGCACGTGAAGCAGTATGGTTGACAAGAATTTTGGTAGACTTAAATCAAAGCCAAGATGCCCCCACAATTATCCATTGTGATAGTATGTCAACAATTGCTATGATAAAGAATCTAGTATTTCATGGAAGAACACAGTATATTGAGTTGTGATATCATTATATCAGGAATTTGGTACAAAAAGTGAAATTCAACTTGGATTTATCAATACAAAGAATTTTGGTAGACTTAAATCAAAGCCAAGATGCCCCCACAATTATCCATTGTGATAGTATGTCAACAATTGCTATAATAAAGAATCAAGTATTTCATGGAAGAACACAGTATATTGAGTTGTGATCATTATATCAGGAATTTGGTACAAAAAAGTGAAATTCAACTTGGATTTATCAATACAAAGGAGCAACTCAGAGATATATTTATAAAAGTTGTATCAACAGAAAAATTCTAGCAATTTAGAAGAAGTTATAAAATTGCAAATTAATAAGGGGTGTTGAAAATATAATTTGCATTTTTATATACATATGGCGATGAAAATTTGCTTAACATTCAGGCAATAGACACAGTGATATGGTGGTTAATTGTTGTAGATCATGGAAGCAAATTCTGGAATATGGGTTGTTATTAGCTTAGGATATGAGCTGTCATTTGTAAATTATACTGCCACTTGTACAAATTTTAAGCTATTATCTTTGACTTTTCAAACATGAGTTGTACTGAGTTATATCACCAGCTAGAGTTCTAATTTTGTGCTGCCTTGTAGTCCTATAAAAGGACGTTTGTACTACTTGTAATTTACATATTAATGAGATAATATAATGATATATGTTTAATCCTTGATTCTCTCCCGTCTTCATTTTGTATTGTCCTCCAACAATATTAAATATAAGTTGCATCCAAGAAGATGTAGGGATCGAATTAAAACTCACTAAAATTAAATCCATACCCCAATCAAATCGAATATGGGCTTAACCACTATAGGTGAATGTTCTAGAGATGCAATTGATCTTGAGGAGTTTTCTTGGCATCTCTCTCATTCTCAACATCCAATTGCTACAAACTGCTTTTAGGATTTTTGGTTACTCATACAGAATTGCAATGTCTCTACTTTGGCCTTGGATTTTCTCTTGTAATCTGTGCTAAAGATTGATCTTCATGATAAAGTCAGCGATTTTACGTTGTGTTTGATAACTTTCTTATACGTGAAAATTAATGGAAATTGACGGAAAGAAATGAGTGGAAATGAAAATAAGTTGGACCTCTAATTTATGTTTTGTAAGTTTTTAAAGAAATGGAAAGAAAAGGAGATAAATTGAGTTAATAATCGACTAAAATACCTCTTATTTTATTTTTTTTACCTTGTTTTAAAAAAATATTTTAATCATTTTAACTAATTTTCATTGGTTTCCTTCTCTTTCACCCCAAATATGGGTGGAAAAGAAACTGAATCCAGCTTCCCTCAGTTTCCACCCAAATCATTCCACATCACTCCTTCCAAAACAATGCAAACACCCAAAATTCATTTCATTTATGCTGCTTCCATTCGGCTTCATCCCACTTCTGCCAATCCAAGCACAGTGTTAGATGGGTGAACAGATAGAGAAGAGGACGATGGATTCTTTTCTTTTCTTTTCTGTTTTTTTCCAGAATAAATGCGTTAGAGAGAGAGAGAGAGAGAGAGAGAGAGAGAGAGAGAGACGGATATGTTTGATTGAGGATTTCTTTAATCAAGAGGAAAGGCGGGCTATTTTTCCCTCCAAAGGTATTATTGTCCTCCCGCCTGAAAAATTGAAGCTCGCCCCATCGAATATTTTTTGGGTGAATGCATGTGCAAGGTGCATCGAATAACCAACCAAAAGGGGGTGCTCTTATAGTTAAAACATTTGTATAACCTGTAGGTGTATATGATAGCAATATTAAAACAATATGACTCTTGTCTATGAAAATTTCCTTGTAGGATCATAATTTAATAATACAGAGTAATGGACTTTCACTCTTTATTGCATCAGGAATTCTGCAGATGCATGTACGACAATTGATTCTTACATTTACAACATTAAATGATGCGTCTAAACAAAAGAAACATGTTCCCATATTCCTCCTTAAAAGGAAAATATTAATGTGGGCCCATAAGATCATATAAGTATAGAATTATTAAACAGTGTAAACATAAGCAGGAGAGCTAACTCCAACAATAAATATCTGACCCGCATGTCCTGCACAACAGAGCCAAAAATACTACACACAGAAATTCAAAGAGCCATTGTAGAGAAACCAATCATGTCAAGCTACACAACTTCCATCGAAAACTCACATTCTAACGAGTGGACGCCATTCATTGGTGTCTACATAGCACTGGCCACATTAGTCTGTGTCATAGCTATTTTTTTAGATCTCGTGAGAGGGATGTGGAGTAAGCAATACTGGGTAACATTCAATCTCCTCTCGATAAATGCTGTTTCTATAGGTATTATGACAGCAGCCTCCAAACTTTCGATGGATTTAAGCACACCAATGCCTCGAGAAATAGATCAACTTGCTAAGTTGAGCACCTCTTCCTTTTTGTGCATCGCACTTGCTTGCATTGCACCAACCGTAGGGAGATTGAAGGATAGTGAGCTCCTTTCAAATATTGGAGCTCTTTGTGTTTTTGTTATCCCTCCAGTGGTAAGCGTCTGCATCCAATTAAAAACTGGAGTTATTTTCACATTCCAAACAGCACATATAACCATTATAGTCATGATTTGTATTCTTCTTATCAAATGTGCTCTTTCAGCTATAGTTGTGTCGATGTATAAAGCTTCATTCAATTCTGTGACGAGAGTCAGCATCAAGAAGCGTTGTTAGCCTTGCAAAATAGTCAACATGGTAAACATCCTAAGACCGAGGATTTGGAACTATATCTTAAAAGATATTCTGCAATTGCTCATTCTTGTTGCCCCCATATCTTGATGGCAACTTCAAATGACAGTGCTATTTTCACAGTTTTTGGTTTAGTTGCCCCAATAACATTTTTTACTGTTCTTATTGCTCTTGTAACTCATAAGGCCAAATTCCTGTATCCAACTTCACACAATGCCAGATCTGACTATGATTGGTCAGTTGTGTTTATTTTTATCATTCAAACTATAGGTGTAGGACTAGGAACCATCGTCTTATGCGTTAGAGGGCTTTATTATGCCAGTTTACACTTAGGTTTGGCCAATAAGAAAGAGAACAAAGAAAAAGAGTGTGTACAGTCAAGGAAGGAAGACTCAGCATCAGCCCGGGAACAGTCAGAGAAGGCAGGCTCAACATCAGCCCAGGAACAGAGTGAGTACTGGATGCAGGGTGAGACCTGCCCTGGATTCCACTGTTTCCTTTCATTGAATATTGGCAGCAAAAGTGCCTTGGATGTCCATTAAAACTTATATTCTTGTTGATCTGCTCATGGTTTGCATCGGTTTTGTTGGTTGTTAATGCAGTCCTTATTTGGGGTGTCTCCCCATATTTCTGGAAAATAATTAGCTCTGTAATGCCTGCGTGCCCTCCTTCCAATGAGCATGACCAGGTGCCCGAAGACCTTAAACTTTATTTTTTGAATATGGCCGGGGATTTCCGCCCAGTCGAGAAGATGGAGAAACACATTACGAATGTTAGCGACCGATGCTTGGCTGCAGAGGAGAGGGGAACAAAACATCTCACAAAGTTGCTGAAGACATACAAAACGGTTGGTTTTGAAGGAGTTGCCAAGTTCCGAATTCCCCCAATCCCTCCATCAATGAAGGATTCTCAAGTGAAGTCCCGAAATTTCACATCGGATGAGGATTCTGATGTCCAGCCCCAGATCACACCATCATGGGAGGATTCTCAAAAGCCTCCTCCTAACCGTTGGGCCATTTCCGTGCTGACATTGACATGGATTGCTATTCGTATTCCTGGTATTGATTACTATTTAAAGGATGATTTAAGGAAGGCTGTGTTGGAGGGCCTTGTTTATGTCAAGCTCATAGAAAACACTCTCAATGACAAACTTGACTTCACTAGTCTTCGGGTTTCAGCAAATATGATGTGGTTTTTTTTGGTTCGTTCGGACATGGTAAGTTCCCTTCTCCAGGGAATTCGTTCAGATCGGAGAAACAATCATCGTGGTCGTGAAGATACTAATGGGACTGCAAAGGGAACCCTTAAGTCGATTATGGAAGGTCGGAGAGAATTTCTCACGGCGCCAAGGACAAGAAGATTCTTGTGGGACGATTTTGATCCAGATGAAATAGTGGCGGCACATTACTACTATGGAACATGTGAGATGATATTGCGAGAATGCGAGAACGATCCGGATGACAGCCCCCTGATCTTCAAAAAGATATGCGATACCATCTCGGATATATTGGGAGCTTGCCTTATCAATTTGAAAACCTATATAGTTGAGGAATGTAAAAAGAGCTCATCTATTGAGGATAGGAGAGAGGCTGCTTGTCAAATGCTCAAATTTTTTGGGAAAAACTAAAGAAATCCTTAAAATCCTGGAAGTGGAGGAAAAAAGTCTTCCGGATATAGATCCGGAGGAGATGGCATATATGGACAGCTGGCGTCAACCGGCACCTTAGTTCAGAGTCATGGGTATGGGAATGTCGACTGTCTCTCTCCTTGAACATTGTTGTAATGCCGTTGTTTAATTTCATTTTTTCTTTTTAACGCTTCACGCGTGCGCGAGTGTGGTTTGCTCTACTTGATTTTTTGGTCGTGGTGGTTTTGCAAGTTTTTTTTCTGTAAACTGATGTTCCATTTCATTCCATATCATTTAATGGATGATTGAACAAGCGCTTTTGTGACCACTTTGTTTTTATATTACTTGAGTAAGAAAGACTTTGTGTGTGTGTGTGTGGTATATATTCCCATTAATTATCCTTTAAAGTAAATTGATATGGAAAGTCCCTTCCCCCATTCTACAAAACTTAACAATAAAATTATACAATTTGAAAAGGCTTTTATGGTATCTCGCATCTTTGATAAGGATATGTTCTAAAATTAACTTATTGTCAGACAATTAAAGTCATTTCCTCATCGAACAAAAAAAAACTAGAAAAGACATGTAATTTCATTGGGTGATGCAACACAAAGTTTAATATTAGAGAAACTCAAGAGTGAATCTCAAAATGTGAATAATCACACAATTGCTAAGCAATTGCAAATTCAAAAAAAAAAATTTTTCAATTCAATATCAAGATGTCAAAATATCAGTTGTGTATACAAAGACAAGCTAAAGGCCTATTTATACTATTACATGAAAATCCTATAAAGCTAAATAATAAACACAATATTGACTAATAATAAAGATAAATAATAAATACATTTCTAAAAGGAAAATAGATATAATTTGACCAATATAATACAAATAAATATATAACATATTGAAAGTACCCGCTTAAAGGCTGGTCAAGGGGGGTAGTGTCGGAGTAGCTGGTCAAGGATGTGTGTGTAGTAGCTTGTCGTTGCATCACTCTCTCCAACCAGCAAAGGACTGACCTTGAGTTTCGTTTTTCCATCTTTTCCTCTTATTCTTCCTTCTTTGGATCGTTTTGATTTATCTCATTTATCTCGTCGTTTGATTGTGATTCGACAATCATTCACTCACAGATTAAAACTCATCCTTGAGTTTTTTTTGAATCTTTTTGCAGTAATTTGGATGGATTAGAGTTATAACTGGACAATCGTTTCCATGTTGATTGAAGCAATAGGATAGATGCACTCACTAATTCTTGCATTTCCTTTGGTATGATGTAAGTTTTTGGCAAATCACT